>CALNHX010012372.1:0-25616 GCA_940337035.1 Agriotes lineatus
TACTTTTTGAATATGCAAAGTCTGAGCATGTCGAAAAACTTTTGGATTACATGAGTAATACTAAAATAAAGTAATTTGTAAAGGGATAATGGTCAATATCAATTCTGGTGGAATGGCTGGGGTTTTAGCGCTCATTTTTTTTTTTCAAAAATTCGAGTGGCCCTCAGTTTTTGCTTCGTAACTCGCTTAGTTATAATGCAATCGACTTTTAACAGTGCTCATTTTAAAGGTCTTTTCAATCACTACAAAAAATGTTCTATAAGTTTTTCCAGAAAAAGGCATCGGTTTTTCGTTAATTAACGTTGATTACTTCGAACAAAGTAGTTGCAAAAGAAAATCTTCTTCAACGAGCCATAACTTCTATTATTTTGGACCTAGAGCATTTATAAAAAAACCAATCTCTTTGTTGTTTTCTAAGCTTCATTTTTGGTTATTACAACTTATTTGATAAAACGCGAAGTTTTCGACTTATTCGCGAAAAATCGTCAAAAAACATGCATTTTTATCACGAAAAATCTAAGTTTTCCATCGCTAATAGCTCGAAAAATATCGATTTATCGAAAAAACTATATCGAACATTTTTTACTTAGAATTTGTCCCTCTATTGATTTCCGGGGTTATTTTAAGTAAACAATTTCCACCCCCAAGAAGGGATGGCATCCACTCTCAGGGTAAAAGCGCACATCGGCGCTATGTCACTTTTTCTCCTTGAGCCATCCCCTAACCACTCACCAAATTTCACGTCAATCGGTCAAGGTTCAAAGAATTCTGAGGTAATAGCATATTTTTACCTTCAACGACTGGACTATATATACAGTAGCTTACATTAGGAAATTCGAAGAGAGTCAGATGACCTACATAAAGGGGTCCCTGCTCTTCCCTCCCTCCGAGAGAGGTTGAATAAATACTGATTGGTCACAGTCACAGAGTATTAATACAATAGTTTAAGCCAAATCACTCACGAAAGAACAGAAATTACACAATAACAACATAAGATACCAAATAATAATAATAAAAATAGTAAAGTATTTTAAACAAATTATGGAAATTAACAAAATGGATACTAAGTTACCTGATGCTAAAGGTGCTAAGAATTAAAAAGCCAATTTTTAACGCGGATCTTAAAAGAAAGTAATGATAATGATTTAAATACATTGGGTACTAAGTTGTACAATTTAGAAACATTGTAGGAAAATGACCGTTTGAATAATTCAAATCTATGAGGTTTACAGTCTAATATACCTCTATGCCTTAAATTTAGATTATGTATATCAGTACGAAACGTAATTTTATTATAAAGGTAAGGAGGAGTTTTAGTAATAATTATTTTGTGGTAAAATACCAAACAATGCAACATACGACGTTTATCCATGCTGCGCCAATTGGATTTTATAACTTTGTGTGATATATGTTCATGGCGTTTGACACCGTGGATAAGTCTCAAACAGGAATTCTGTACTAATTGTATTCTTCTACTAGTTGCTTTGTCAATACAAGGCCCATAGACAATATCGCAATAGTTAAATTGTGACAACACGAGAGATTCGCATAGAATTGTTTTCATTTTCTTATTTAAAACTTGTCTGTTATTACAAATGAATTTAAGGTTTCCATAAGACCTACGTATACAGTTATTAACATGTTCACGAAATCTAAGCGTATAATCCAGAGTAAGGCCCAAATTTCGCGCATTGTCATCAATAGCGATGATTGTATCATTAATTTTAATTTGGATGAGAGGTAACACCGCAGATCTGCTATTTCGACCACCAAATAAAACGACCACGGATTTGGAAGGATTAATATTCAGAGAATGGGAAGCCGCAAACTCTATTAAGTTATTTAAGTCATCATTAATAAGGCTACAAGCAGTAATTGCGCCAGTAGGTTTAAACGAAAGATGCAATTGGGTATCATCTGCATACTGATGATACACGCAATGTTTCAAAACCTTACAAAGACCAGAAGAATAGATTATGTACAGCAAAGGACCTAAAATAGAGCCCTGCGGCACACCATGTACCTTCTATTAGCTAATGGCGTCATCCTTTATTTATTCCGTGAAGTCTTTTGGCCATTTGCTCTTCAATCTTCTTGCTGGCGGTTCCGCATTTAGTGAGTCGACTATTGCATTATGATGGAATTTTAAGGTGGTGATCTTTTATAGCTTTTTGTTTGATTATCTCTCTGACATATAGAATTTTTAAATCGGTGTGCAGTGTCTGGTTTGATACAAATTGTTTGTCGTTATTTAGCAGCTTCACTTCATCTGTTACTTCTATGATGATAAAGTTGCATTTTTGAGCTAACATCTATGGACTCTCTTCGATTTCTCGACCGGTTCCCTCAGCATGTGTACACTTCTGCTAGATTTTCTGCACATACTGCCGCTTTTACCTTCTCCAATCTTGAAAAAGTGCCACCTTGGTCTTTTAAAAGAGGTAGGCGGGCTCTTGGCTGCTTCAGACCTTTGGTAGTCTTCCAATGAATAGTCATCCACTATTTCATCAGGAATGTTCGAGAAACTAATTTTAAAGTTATTTGGTTGTAGATTAATACATGTGTCATCCTGCTTCCTGTATGGTTGTTGTTAAGTAATTTTTGTTGTTCCTCTGTTGCTAAATGTAGGTTTAATTTCTTTATATATTATTGTTGCACTTATAGTAGTTCTCACTGGGATGTGACTTGACGACAGATCGTAGCTGGATGAATCATGAATACAACCAACGTTCATATAATAATGTGATGGAACACCCTTAACAATAAAGAATCTAGTAGGTCAAGCATTTTATAAGGATCTGGTAGCCAATATAGTGGGCTGTCTGTGGAAAGGAAATTATAGTTGTTGCTTGTTATGGGATTGTACAGTTCTATGCCTTTTGTTGTATTAGTTAATTGTAGTGGGCGCGTTTATCATTGAAATCCACGCCTGCTATAAATGTCTACCTTAAAGTATCGAAAAATGGCTGTACAATTTACTTTGTAATGTTATGTTTAAGGTGGATAATATATAGCTGAAATGTCTGGAAGTTTGCAAACTTGGATTGTTATCGCTTGAAAATAATCCGTTTTGTATGACGGATGTGATATTGATTTTCGAATTATTATTGTCGCTCCTTCATGGGCCGTTTCGTCTGGGCATTCCGTAGGATAAATAGAATATAGAAGTATTTTTATGTATGCTCTTTCTATGTAGTGTATTTCTGATATTAACAAGGCGTCTATATTATTAATACGCAATAATTCTTCGATTTCTAGCTTACTCTGTCGCAAGGCGTTGCAATTCGTAGCAACATCGCTGCACTGTTATAAAAATATTTGTAAAGACGCTCGTTTTCGTACAAAAAAAGATATGTCTCATGCATATAAATATAAAGCTCTCTGAACCGTTACAGTACGCAGCAAAACAAAAGAAAATACGACTGACATGAGAATTTTCCGTTCCCCGAACGCCTAAGCTTGTGCGCCCCAGAATAGCTGCCCAATAAGCTCTCCTTTGAGATCACTGTTATCCTATTATATAAAATGAAAAAAGATCCAGAAGCTTAGGTAGAAAGTTTGCTTTTTTTAAGAATTCGGGTGATTTGGTTTTTCCAACTTTGAATAAATTAGTTATAGCATGTCCATATTCAACTCTCACCGTAAAAATATTTGAATCTCAATATCTCAGATCCATAACTAAACAATAAATAATTCCATATATGCATTGTTTGCAGATTCATTTTGAATGCAGGAGTTTTTTGAATGAATAGATTATTACAAAATAAGTGATTTTCTAACCCATTTGGGTTTACGTAAATATTATTGTTTTTTATTAATTTATCGTATCTTTGGTAAAGGGGAGACATGAGGGTTTAGGAGAATATAAAAATTTGATATTCTGTAAAATATGCTTAATAAAAACTGATTTTTAACATTTTTACTTAATTCGGTTAAGTAGTAAAATGACGACTAAATGTCATATGGGCTGGATTGAGGATTGGGAATCTTAGATATAAAACCAGCATTTCATGAACAGGTACAAACACTTTACGACGAAACGAAGAATAAACACAGAAGATACGTCATAATTCTAATGGGTTATAAGAATGTGAAGATCGGAAGTGATTACCCACTTCTTGGGTAGCGAAAAAGTTGGAGATACAAATGAAAATGGTTATGGTCGACATTGAGTAGCACGCGTATTTGGTGATCCTAGTTTCGTTCAGTTTATTGCAGTTACAAAAGTGATAACTGTGTGGAAACCTACTCTAATCAGTTATTCTACTTTTTAATTGCGATATAAACTTAACACTAAAGCTGCTTCGTTTATTGAATTGTTTTTTGTATTTAGGTATACTTATTGCTATGTTATTAACAGGACACAAATTATTACAATATTTTTAAAACATTTGAATTGCATTAGAAAAAAGTCGATTCAAAAAGAATATTTTGCAAATGTATAAGGTTAACTGTTGAATTACAACATAACTAGTAGATGGTTCAATGTGAAAAGGATTCTAAAATTAATTTAAATGTCTGTAATCGTTAACAAATACAACAATTTAATATTTCACAAGTTCAAAGGGTTAGATTTTCACAAATTATTTTGAATATACTGTAATAAGCTGTAGTCTCAAATCAGTCTTAAAAATCAACAAGCATTCGAAATTAATTATGTATGTCCGTAAATATTGCACTGTAATGTGTTGTGAAACAGTGCGCGCAGATTCAAAATTGCGAGCATTTGTACTATCAGTTAACGATCCGCTCCGAAAAAATGTTGTCTTCAATCCCTCGTGGCAACAGCAATCTGGAGAAGCCATCAGCAGGTGGTACAGCACATGTTCCAATCGCTGTTGAAGCCAGGAGACCAACATGATCAGACTAGCACGTTCTTAAAAGTTCAAATAGAAGCGGCAGGCTCATGTGGAAGTGGTTTTATATTCAAGACATTAGAGCACATTGCAACAAGGCAGAGCGGTGTACAAGCAATGTTAAACCTTCCTGGGAAACGATAACCACTTTTAAATCCGGAAATTTTCAAAAATATATCAATGTACCTTAATCTCACATATGGGTCAACCTTCGGCGAATGTGGGACACTAGGTCACCTGTGTGGTGTTGGAGATTATTGTCTTGACAGCAGGTGCGAAAAAATCAGCAGGTAAATTTGCGTAGCAACCTTTCTCGGCCAACGTGAGGCTGTAAATTTTAATTAAATAACTAAATGCTCCATAGTAATATATATAAACTATTTCGGAGTGTTTCTTCTATTCGCATCTCTTTTCTGCCAGCAACATTAATCTTTACTCCGACGAGTGATTCAGCTTGTATCTATCCTGTCTCTTGCCTTAATCGCTTGCTTCTGTCCAGCTCCTTTTTCTTACGACGTATTCTTCTTCTTTCTTTAATTAGGTCCTAGACCTGTTACATACGGTTAGCCTGGTTCCTGTAACGATAACGTCCAACAATAGCACCTTCGTCCGTGTGGCATTTGTGTCAGGCACACTTTAGCTATGCATGTATCTTTCATTCTCTGCACATGTGGCCGCCACATTCTTCATCTATTTCGTCCCCATTTCACTATGTCACCTGTTTTGCGTATTTCACGTATTTCGGTGTTTCTGATTCCGTCATACTGTAATGGTATGATGCTTACAGCAATTCTGGTTGCATTGCTAACGTGCGAAGACTAAGGAAAGTTTCAAATGGCCCAGGAATTGGTATTATATTTATTGCAATTAGCAATAACTGTAATTTAAATAACAGAGGTTAGTAATTGAATAAAATAGTATCGCCAGGGTTGCGTTCAGCTTGTATTCAATATTTGTGGTCGGTATGGTAAATGTAGCTAATTTGTAATTACTGACAGATTAATTGTTTAACGTAAAAACACGATAATGGGTTCGCTAAAGTACAAAAGCTTTTGGAAGCGTTACAGAAGTTATGCAGCATTTTGTATCTTCTTCTCATCGTGCCCTATCCGTTTCGGACGTTGGCGATCAACATGACAATTTTGACTCTATCGGTGGCTTTTCTAAATAGTTCTATGGAAGTTTGACCGAACCATTTTCTCAAGTTGTACAACCATGAATGTCTTCTCCTGCCTGGCGCTCTTCTTCCCTCTACCTTGCCCTGCAGTATCAATTGCAATATGTGGTATTTATCGTTCCTCATAACATGACCAAAATATAGGAGCTTTCTCCGTTTAATTGTGATTATAACCTCCTTATCTTTGCGCATTCTTCTCACTACCTCTTCGTTGGTAACGTGGTCCGTCCATGATATGCGAAGAATGCGGCGATAAACCCACATCTCGAACGCCTCCAGTTTTTTCAATAACGCTTCAGTGAGGGTCCATGCTTCGAGCCCATAATATAAGATCGCAAAGACATAGCAGTGTAGCATTCGAATTTTTAGAGGCATACTCAGATCTCTGCATACAAACAATTTTCTCATTTTTATAAATGCTGCTCGTGCTTTTTCTATACGACTGCGAATCTCTACAGCTTGTTCCCAGTTTTCGTTTACTAGGGTACCTAGGTAGGTATACTTCTCAACACGTTCAATGGGTTTACTGTCTAGCGTAATTATGGTAGGTGGTGGGGCATTTTTGCTGACGATCATATATTTCGTTTTTGTCGCATTCAAATTTAAGCCATACTCCTTACTAACGTGATTGATGTTATTCGCTAGGGTTTGCAATTCTTCGATACTACTTGCAATTATGACGGTGTCATCTGCAAATCTTACATTGTTGATTATTTTGCCATTTATTTTTACACCACCTTCGACATGTTCCAGCGCCTCTTGAAAAATTTTCCCAGAGTAAATGTTGAACAATGTAGGCGAAAGTACGCATCCCTGGCGTACCCTCTTCTGGATGTCGATAGCATCAGTTAAACTGCCTTGAATTTTAACCTTCGCTGTTTGTCTCCAATATAGATTCGATATTATCCTAATATCCTTGCTATCTATACCAACTTCTATAAGAATGTTAATCAGCTTAGAGTGTTTTACCCGGTCGAAGGCCTTAGAATAATCCAGGAAACACAAATAGACATCGTGATTTACATCTCTACATCGCTGAACTAAAACTTGTAATGCAAAAATGGCTTCTCTAGTGCCAAGGCCATTTTTAAATCCATATTGTGTTT
Source organism: Agriotes lineatus (assembly GCA_940337035.1). Classification (NCBI taxonomy): domain Eukaryota; kingdom Metazoa; phylum Arthropoda; class Insecta; order Coleoptera; family Elateridae; genus Agriotes; species Agriotes lineatus. The sequence continues at coordinate 7,140 of CALNHX010012372.1, forward strand.
CCCCTGCCGCTGGTTCACATTTGCTGTATATACGACGATGAATAATTTTCAAAAAAGCTTTAGTGATGTTGTTTATTAAACTAATGAGTCTATAATCATCACAGGTTTTCCCCGATTTCTTGGGAATTGGCACGAAGGTTGATTCCAGCCAATTTTGAGGTATTTCGCCGTTGTTATATATGTTGTTAAAAAGATCCGTTAGCACTTTAAGAAATTGTGGATCGGTATCGCACATTAGTTTTAGCATTTCTCCATGTACATTATCTGGACCTGGTGATTTATTATGTTTAAGGGAATATATAGCGTTTTCCACTTCATCCTTAGTAATATGCGGTTCAGACTCATAGATGGATAGCGCTTCTAAATCAGGCCGGTGTTCTTGAAACAATTGTTCTACATATGCTTTCCAAGTTTCTAGTTTATCCCCAGTTTCCGTTATAAGGTGTCCGTTTACATCAATTAAGTTTTGAATACTTTGTTTGTTCGTGTGCCCAGTCATTTCCTTTATCCTCTTATACATGCTGAAATGATCATGTTTCTCACTTAGCTCTTCTATCTCCTTGCATCTTTCGGACATCCATGCCTCTTTTGCCTCTTTTATTTTTTGTCTTATCGTCGCATTTAGTTCACGATATTCCTTTATTTTGTTTTTCACTAACCTTCGTTGTTCCATGAGATTCATAATCTCGTCCGTCATCCAATCCTTTCTTTTTGTCCTTTTCTTTTGTAGGTGTTTTTCTACTGTTTCAGTAATTGTATTTGTATTTGTATTCATATCATAATTCCAACAATCTATAACGCAGCTAAAGGGTTATTAAGCAGTGTAAAAGGGAACAATGATGCAATGAGCATTTTAAAAGCAACCTGAGAATTAAAAAATACTACAAGAAAGTGTCTATTTGTGATTACCTTCGAAGCTAAGTTTTGGCAAGTTTGGGAGCTACGGCAAGCAGAAAGCAGAGTCCAGCAGCTAAAATATTGCCAGGAGGCAGGTATAAGCTTGGCGTTCATTTCAACGGTGGGCCGGTACGAGGTCAACTTTCGAGACCGATTCAACAAGGTTTGGAGCTACGAGAAGCGGACAGCATGATGCAGCACCTGGGAAAGGCTTTGTTCGTGGTCCAGAGACAAGCAGCAGTCGGTAGCAGCGTTCCAGGGAGAAATTACGAGCTTGGCGTCACCGTTTTTTGCGAAAACTGGAAGTGAATTTTGCGAGCAAGCAAGAAACGAAAGCAAGTTGGCGTGAGTTTAAGCTTGAAAATAAAGCAAATTTCAGGTTGTTATTATTTACCTGAGGTGAACTGATTAATTGTTGGCTTATGTGTGTTCAAACTACAATGGATTTCTGTGTTTTCGAACACGCTTTGTTTACAGTCAATATTTGAGCTTATCTGTTATTTCTTAAAATCGAGCATTTGTCATACAATGGTAAAATTTATACTGTGTAACAACCTAACCCTGTAGATTTTCGAGTCTCAATAGCTAGCCGGCGGAAAAGTTTGCTCTGAGAGAAGCAATATTAAGATCAAACTAAATTGTCTTGTGGTCAATATTTATTTATTTAATTACAAACATAGTATAAACCAAACGGTGGAGATCAACACAATACATGATTCTTCTAGCTATTGATCTCAGTATTCTCATTTCGTTGGTAGGTAGCAACTGTTCAGTTCTTCTTGTTTCTATTCTTACGTCGTACTTCCTTCAACCTGAACATTTATTTTATTGTAAACAGTACTCTTTCTAGGATTTTTGTTGAATTTAGATATGCTTTCAGTCGTTTTCCTTGACCTACTCTGTCCCAAGTGTTTATGAATATCCAGCCACTTCCTTTACTTTAGTATTTAATTTTCAGCATTGTGCATCAAAACTGTTATTCTAGTTTTGTCCATCGGTCTGCTACCTGACTTTGGTTTCTCATTTCTCCTTGGGTCCATTATTTGATTTCATCGTTGTTGCAACTTTTCTCTATTATAGCGCCTTCTTAACGCTGCTTGAGATTGTTCTTTATTTGAGATAGACAAGCAAAAACGAGAACATTAACTGCTATGGGTAACTAGATTGGCGACAATAAAATTGTATAAACTGTGTATAATTCCTTAACAGCCACCGCAGCAAGGGTGTCAAATTTCATTATTAATTATTGTTGGCACATATTTTCGGTGCCTCGGGCTAATTTATTTTTTCCTGGATTCAGATCGGTTCACATGACTTACCAGAAATTCCATAACGCTCCTGCGGTCTGGGAGTTGTAAATCAGAAACATGATACTGTGGGTGCAAGGTGAACGGCGAGTCCTTTCATGTAGCAGGTGGTCACACAAGCCCGGCCGCGAACACAAACTCAGCCAATTCCAGAATCAGTCATGCAAGCAAAACAACAACCATTCAGCTTTTAGCAGTAATGTGCTCATTACATAATACTTATAGGGGTTTTATGGGCCCCCGCTGCGTTCCCACGTCGCATTTCGAAGAAGGCATCGTTCAGGCACCTCCGATGATGTGCCTCTAATAATCCTGAAAATACGAATGCTTACCGCATCTAGTACGCATTAACCGAACGTTAACTGCATGAATAGGTCCAACCCATGTCAATGTAACGCGCAATTGCGGTGGCCGTATGAATCACAAAAGGCACAGGCACAAGGAATCTTTGGGAAACGGGCTTTCCGAGCCATCCAGACGCGCTATCTGAAGTCACTGATAAGCAGGGTGCTTAACAGATCAGGGATCGTGGGCCATCTCGCCGAATCGACACTGATCTAGGCACGAGAGTGCTCTCTACGGCGAGTTGACCCTAGACCAACCATAACTATGAACAACGACCCAATTAATAAAGCTGTCTACAATCAGCAGCAGTACTAAGAATAACTAATGTTCGACTCCGCTGTACAATGACTACATTTGCAAAGCTACGCGAGCACTAATATTTCTTTTTACAAATCTTATCCGCTCTCTTACAATCCATATAACTACCGCAGTTCAATTCACTTAAAAAAACACATAATCACCCAGCAACGACACCCGCGGTGCATTAGCTTTTGCGTCTACACATGTGCGACCTCGCCTACAGACTGCCAAAGCACGTCCCCGATTTTAAAACAACCCTCGGTCTTTAATTTAGCTTTGGTTTCGTTTCGATTCTGTGCTAAATTTAGAAAGTATCATATTTCAGTGTTTGGTTTAGACTAAAGCCCATAATTATACGAATACAATTAAAATAATAGGATATTTTCAAACAACTCAAATAACACAAAAGTAAATATTACAACATTATGAAAAAAATATATTGAAAGTGAAACGTGTAGTGCTCCTATAATTAAATTTATACTGTGGTACCCTCATATCATCTTTTCTTTTCAGCACGGAAACCTATATTACCTAGTCACCGAGCTGATAGGTGGGGGTGACCTCTGCTGCTTTATCAAAACGCAGAAGTATGGAAAATTGGATGAGCGCAATACTAAAGTATACGCTAGGCAGCTAGTTTCAGCTTTAGCTCATATGCACAACCTAGGCATCGTACACAGGTAAGTTTATTAGTTAGTGGATTATAGCAATACGGAACAAGCTAATGCATTCTCTATCTCTAATGCGCCTCTCGGAATAGCGTTTACTATGCTCCTATGTACAGCTTTAAAATGAAGACAATGTAATCAGGGTGGCATTTTCCGAACAAAAAATCTGCATTAAGCAGCTAACCTAGTTATGTATCGATGTCCTGCGGAAGTCGCAGGGGAACTTCGTAATTCCATCAGAAGTTAAAAAGTGCGGGAAAACAAACCCTAACAAATTTATATTCAGTCACCGCACTTTATTAATATCAAACTCGACACAGCGCCAAAATGTGTGACCCAAATGCACAACAAGACTAGTCAATTTGGCGAAATGCACCGCTCTACGCATTAACATACACATCGAGTAGGCTACGCGACATAAATGCTTAACAAGGTCACGTGGACACCGCATAAACTACCTACGACACTTTTATTTACCATAAATTTGCTTCCCGCGACACTGTAATGCATGAAAAATTAGTAAACATAGCGTTAACGGTGAAATTGTTGTGTATTGCGAAGTAGGTCGTCCTTTGATGTTTTGAGGGCTGAAATTTCCTACGCTATGGGACTTGACTGCCAGGCCGAGGTTGAATCTCACATCTTGATCAATCAAGAATATGTCATGTGATATTAGGGTTAACTGGGTAAGCTCGATCGCACTTGATTAGCTTCCTGGAGCTCGTTAAGCTTGTAAAGACGTGGTAGCTATGTTCCCGTGTTTGGTTTTTGCCATACCTGTTCAATTATGATTATCTAACCTAACATAGGAAACGAATTAAGTTTAACTGTAGTAATACATTCAAAATTTAGTTTGTTAGTAGTAAATAGTGCAATTAAAAACTACTTTTTTCATTCATTTATTTCTGTTTCCGTGCGATCTTCTAAACATGAACGTATTGCTTAAATGTTTTCTGATATTTAATCTATTTGCTCCTGTTTCAATTTACAAAACTGAAAACCTGAAGAGGTTACGTCGCCGGCTTAAAGAGACGATGTTGATAAATTATAAAACATTCGTTTTGTAATACACTCTAGTGTATTATATGTTACAATAAAAAATATGTCTGAAGTATTAGAAGTAACAGCAAACATTTCAGCTCAAATATGTTTTTTGAGCAACAAAATAATTAAGCCAAATTTACTCACTGAAAAAATATAAGCTGTCACATACGTAATATTATGTTCTATGCTTCAAAAGTCCGAATATTTCTAACAATATAACAAGTTTAGGTAAAATGTAATAATAAACGAAAGTGCCCAATGTTAACATCGTAACTTGTTAATATTCAAAATACGGAGACTGCAGGAGAGGAGTTGTTGGCATAGAGTATGCCTAACAAATTTACCAATAGCTAGGGGCGGCAGGTTCAACAACTTACGTGATACAATCCGCTGAACCATTCGAAGTAGTCCAGATGCGATGTAATACAGGCTGCAAAGAGAAGATAGATACCCAAGATAAACAACAACGGCCATTGTCAAACGTCAACAATACAGTTATTCACAACAATGACCTTAATACACAAAAAGGCTCTAATTGAAAACTCTAGGCGCTCCAAAAATGGTATTTGGCGGCGCACAACAAGACCTTCCCGAACAGACGCGAATATAGATAAGGTATAAATGATCAAAAGGGAGTTGAAGCAAATAGTATGCCACTTACCGTTTCTTTTAATCTATTTCAATGTAGAATTCCACAATTCTTCTCTAGCTTCTCTCCTCTAATTGCTACGGTTCGTTTTCATTTTTTTAACTTGAGCTCATTTAAGAAATTGTAAAGAGCTGACAAAATTTTAAAGTATCGTAGGACAATTTGAAGTTTTTGCTACTAAAAACGCCCGAAAATTGCAACACGACCCTATCACCTGATAGAGAATGCTCTAATTGTTTCGTTCCCTGTCGTCTATCGACCTATCTACGCGTATGTATTTCTTCAAGTGCATCCCTATTTATAGGTTTTCTGTACAAAACATTTCATAATAGGCACATTTTTTTTAATTTGATGAAAGTTTAAGTTGCCAAGGCAATAAATAGAATATTTATTACGATTACTCGAAACAGCATTGCATTGAGGTCTATTTTTGATATCTTATTTATGTATTGTTTGAGGCTTTCGCGGTTACTCGAATTATTCTCCTTAGCATAGAATTTCGGCTTAGACCGCGTAGTATTTGTATATGAACACCCAGCATTTTCTGGCTTAATGTGCCTTGCACCTTGTGAAGTCGAGCAAAAACCCGCGCGATGGCCATGCTCTTTGGTGGCTCGTGTTGTTTGAGTATCTTGAGAACGAGGATACTGAGGCAGATTTGGCCGTTTTGCTGTTTGTGCATCCATATTCACTAACGTTTCGCAAGACCTTGCAGCTTGCATCATCAGAGTGAAAGTCACACTGATGATGCAAGCTGCAAGGTCTTGGCGACTTTAAGTACAAGGCCTCTAAATGGCCATTTTAAGGATCCTAGACAGTTTCCAAAGTAACCAGTTTGGGCAGCGAATACAAAAAAGCTCTTTTAAGAAGACAGTGGGAACATATGGGTTAAAACTGCGTCGCCACCCAATTATCATCTCAAAATTGTTAAAACAGGTAATTTTTTTAAATTCAATGGTATGAGTTGCTTCCGTAAATATAAATTACAATAACACATGCTTGTAGTGATATGACATACGTCCTTTAATGTTTGGTTATGAATTCTAAATAAAGGTTTCATATTTACAGATACCTTTTGTTAGGTCAGTTTCAAAATTGACTGCTACCACTGCCTTTTTATGCACGGGAAGAAGAGGTTGATGAGATCGCTGAACTTCTTCGGTTAGGCTCACGTTAGTCCTGGGACATTCGGTCAGCACAGAGACCTAGCGCTTTCTTCGTTCGACGTAATATGCCATCAATTTTGAAGGAATGAAAGGCTTTTTAAGACAATTTCAACATTTTCGGATTTAATAATTTCCAAGGCACAGCCTACAAGTGTGATATTTAGTTTCCGTTTCGTTGTTGTGCAGTGAAAGTGCATGTCTACCCTTAGTTGGATAATTGCAAAACTCCTACCGTCTCTCCGTCAAGCGTTTTGCAATCATCTTCTATATCGACGCTGCAAGCTGCCGCAAGCATGAAAATTTCCTTTCCCGTTATCGAGCGCTTGAGCTAAAATTGTCTATTTGGCAAGCTGAAAGCTCACGTTTTTCGATCCTGAAACAGTGTAGTATAAAGCCTTATGAGAACTGATTTGTCACCAAGCTATCTAGTCGGGAATCTGGCCTCTCAAATAACGCTCCTAAAATGATGGGGTGTGCACGCGAAGATATAGTTTTTTAAAAATGTACAGGGTGGGCCAAAGTAGACGCTTTCTTATGGAAACTCATGTTCCTGTCAGAGATAGAAAAATTTTGACCAACGTCTCCCGAGCTCAAATTTTATGAAAAAGTTACTGGTGCAAACAGAATTTTGCTATCGTAAACCGTTAGGCCGCTAGGGGGCGTTTTTCAAAATTCGTCAATTTCTTTAAACCCTTCTAGCTTTTTTTTTTTAGTAATAATTGATTTCTGTAAAACCTTTCTCATAGCAGTTTCTGGTGTAGAATAGGCTGGTGCATTTTGTTTTAATACAGGGTGATTCGTAAATTTGCTGCACCAAAAATTTTCTTATTTCTTATGGAACACCCGGTATATTTATACACTTTTTTGTAGTCCTTAAAATTCTCTTTTCAAAAATATATAATACTATATGTCTAAAGTTAGCATTTTACGGTGTATTTGGCTTTAAGTTAAATAAACTAAAAATATCAAGTAGCCATTGTGTCATAGCGCCGCATGACCATTGTTTTAAACCAACAGTAGCAATATTTATGAGGAAAACAAAGTTGCCCATTGTCAAATTAGTCAAATAGCTTTTGAATTTGAACAGAATCTTGTTTTTTATCGGTGTCTATTTAAATTTCCACCTTTCAACAAGATGGTGCACCGCCTCATAATTGAAGAGTTACAACCAATTACTTAAAAGTGCAGTTTGGTGAAGAGTGGATAGGGAACCAAGGACCAATCGCTTGGCCAGTGAAGTCCCCAATATGACACCCCTAGACTGCTATTTTTGGGGAAAAATTAAAGATTTGACATATAGAGACAACCGAGAATTGCAAGAGGAAGCAGTGCAAAATGCATTTGCTGTAATTTCTAAATTTGAGCTAAGAAATGCTGAAAATGCTGTCAAACAACGTTGCCACTTGTGTATTAATCAGAACGGTGCCCAGTTTGAACATATGTTATAAAAGGACATATCGTTGGGTGGTAATATGTTTTATTAATTTTGTTATTTGTTCTAAATGTTTATAACCCTATATGCTTTTTGTTTTTTTTATTTAGTTAGCGCCAACTTACTCATAAATATTGCTAATGTTGGTTTAAAACAATGGTCATGCGGCGCTATGACACAATGGCTACTTGATATTTTTAGTTTATTTAACTTAAAGCCAAATATACCGTAAAATGCTAACTTTAGACATATAGTATTATATATTTTTGAAAAGAGAATTTTAAGGACTACAAAAAAGTGTATAAATATACCGGGTGTTCCATAAGAAATAAGAAAATTTTTGTTGCAGCAAATTTACGAATCACCCTGTATTAAAACAAAATTCACCAGCCTATTCTACACCAGAAACTGCTATGAGAAAGTTTTTACAGAAATCAATTATTACTAAAAACAAAAAAGCTAGAAGGGTTTAAAGAAATCGACAAATTTTGAAAAACGCCCCCTAGCGGCCTAACGGTTTACGATAGCAAAATTCTGTTTGCACCAATAACTTTTTCATAAAATTTGAGCTCGGGAGACGTTGGTCAAAATTTTTCTATCTCTGACAGGAACATGAGTTTCCATAAGAAAGCGTCTACTTTGGCCCACCCTGTACAATATCTGGAATGACCTTGCGGATCTAAATGTGGAGGCCTCCATTCTTTTTGAGATTGCAAAAAACCAGAAGAAAATATTTTCCAATTTTTTTATTACTGAAAATTTAATTTTATGCGTAGTTTTGAATATTTCTTAAAGATTTATAAACTATTGGAAAGATTACTCTTTCTAGATTCAGTTGATGTCAAATTAATCATGAAATTGTTTTTAAGAAATATTATTATTTCAACAAAGCGCACCGGGAATGCGCGCTATAAATTTCAACATGGAGGTATTTTCAAAACTATAACAGATGAATTCATACGTCCCCCGTATGAAATTTATAAAAAAGAATGAAGAAAATTTTAGTTAAAGAATTATCTGCATTGATTTATTGTTGTATAAAACCAAGGCGGTCTATATTGTTCCAGGCCACGACGCTGGGCCTATAAAGTGACCTTTGGAATGGCCTACCACAATCTGGCAACATTTAACAAAAAATTACTAGTTTTGGTCACTGTATGGACAATCTGTCACTGCACTGTTTCTGTCATTGTGAATCATGCCAGTTGAAGAAAATCTATGAAATCACTCCTATTTACATTGTAGTGCTTCACTTCACGGTAATATTCGATTTAAAAAAATTCCTAATGGATAGGTACCTAATTATCCATTGCTACTAATTTTGACTTTATCTAAAACAGTAATTTCTTCAAAATAACTTGCCTGGAAGCTAGTGATATCGCAGTCGGAACAAATCTCTACATCTTATTATCCTTTATATCCGTTCTTTTAAAGTGCTTTTCACACACAACACTAATCTTTCCAATCCGCCAGTTCTCTAAATGTCAAACTTCCTCCCATTTTTGTTCCACCGTTTATTAGATGGAAACTTGAACACGCTAACATATGGAGCAACTCATGAAGCATAAGTTGACTTACAGCTTTTTACGCAACACTTCAAAGGCATTTTTGTGACTTATATGAACTGCCTTGTCAAAATAGTTTTTAATGTCAAATACATTTCAAACAAACAAAACTTACACCCGTATGCATATTCGTTCGCTAGCGGCTCGCCAGCGACTCGCCGGAGTTTCGTTATAAATAGTATGTTGGTGGCACTGTACGTCTATGTCAAATTAGAGGTTATCAGGTTAGATTTTGTGTCACTTTCTGTCAAAATTGACGGAAAAACTAACCTGATAACCTCGAATTTGACATAGACATACAGTGCCACCAACATAGTATTCATAACGAAACTCCGGCGAGCCGCTGGCGAACGACTATGCATGCGGGTGTTAGTGTGTCTTGAAATGGCGTAACACACAATTTGGCAACACAGCCAGTGTCATGGCCTGGAACAATATAGACCGCTTTGGTAAAATACGATTTATTTTAGCTGCACGTTTTGTTTCATAGGCGTATGTGTCGCACCCAGCAGTCACTGATTTGCATCACTTAGTCCAGGAAATAAAGCGATGACGTCGGGAAAAGCTGAATTTTGGCCAGTTGTTAGACCACCACAAAAGATAAGTTTTCCCAAAACTACCAGCCCCTCCCCCTGTAGTTCTCCGTCAGTGTCCCTTCTAACTTCACATTCGCAGATTATCGGTAACGAATGGTCTTAACGGTGTATTTTTCTGGCTTTGTCCAAAAAGAATGTGCTAGAAAAATATGTTTCTTTAAATGAATTTTATTCTTTTTTGTATGGGATGAGTAAATCCTCAAATTTGATTAAAGGTTGCTACTTTCGCTTGATAATCCTATCTAAAGGCCAGCATTGAAGTCAAATTTTGTCTTGGCGAAACTTGCTCACACATGAAACGTATCTCATCAACATCGTTGAGAATATATTTGCAAATACAAACGTGGCCGTCGCCAGGAAATAAACGTCTAGCTCCTGAATGAATATGGAAAATGTAAATCACAATGTACCAAATAAACAAATAAGAATACGCCTAGTATCCTGCCGCTGTAAGTGAGAATGTGGAAGTAATTGTGGATGCAAAAAAAGGGAATTGAATTGCTCCGTAATGTGCGAGCACTGTAATGGTCAGTGAGAGCATGGAGTGACTGAATATATTGTAAATAATTAAAACTGTATGGTATTGTAACTGATTTTCCGTTTTCAAACAACCTACAAGGATAAAACGTTGAATTTTAAAACTAAAATCATTTTTTCGATTTCATTAAAATTAAGAAATATCTTTTAACATTAGAGCAAACTTGAATGAAAATATTTTTCTATAACATTCTTTTAGGATATAACCAAAACATTTACGCGTTACAACCATTGGTTGTCGAGATATAAAGCAGTTTTCTAAAGTCTGCGAATGTGAACTTCGATGGGGCACTTACGGGGAACCACAGGGAGGAAGGGCTGGAAAATATAATAGTGGTCTAATAACTGGCCAAAATTCAGCTTCTTCCGACATGATCCCTTTATTTTCTGGGCTACGTGATGCAAATCAGGGACCGGTGAGGCGCGACACACATACAAATAAAAACACGCAGCGGAAAATAAATTTTATTTTTACAACAATAAATCAATGTAGATAATTCTTCCACTAAAAACTTCTTCATTCTTTTCTACACATTTCATACGCTGGAAGTATGCATTTATCTGCAATGATTTTCAAAATACCTCGATGCTCAAATTTATACCGCGTATTCCGGGATTGCTGTGTTTAAACAATTTCTGTAGTATTTGTTAAAAGCAATTTCGTGATAAATTTGACATCGTCTGAATCTAGAAAAAGTACTCTTTCCAGTAGTTTAAAAAGGATTGATAAATATTCCAAACTAAACTTGTAAATGTGACGTGCGCATAATATTCATCAATGTTTAGTAGCTCAGTGGTAAGCATCCTGGCTAGTGATCGTAGGCTCGCGAGTTCGATTCCCGGTCCCGGTGAGGTTTTCAAAAATAAAAAATTCAGATGAAAGCCTCTACAGAATGCCATCATTCGGAAGTGATGTAAAGCCGTGGGTCCCATGTTACTACGATGTGTAGCATGTAAAAGATCCCTTTATAGGATTGAAACTCCTTAGTCTCGGCAAAATTCTAAGTAGAACTTTGACCATATGACCATAGCCGGTGTCTAAGGTACCTGGTACTCTGCATTCCTAGACCTCTTCCATTAACAAAGAAACAAACAACTACATAGGTGACACACTTGTACCATAAATAACCAATCCATCTCTTTAATATTTTACATAATTCAGCACTGTCCAAAATACAGTATTGACTTTAAAATGAAGTTACCAAATTTTCGTTTGCAAGTATTCCTTAAACGTCCAAAAGCATGGTTGAAGCTGTCTACTTTTGAACTATCTATTGTTATTGCCGACTCGACAAAATGTTCAATATTGCACCAACTGACGCCTTACAAGATATTTATGTATTTTATCTTTATGGGTGTTGTTATAGACTATTAACCAAATTAATTTTAGTATCGTTAAGAGCTTCGTAATGGATAGATATTACCGCACTCAGAGTGGTAATGAATATTACCGCACTCTTTTTATATAAAAAATACATCGAACCAGAATTTATTGATGAAGATAAAATATTGAACAATATTTGTTTGATTGCCGCAAAACTCATTTCGTTAAGATTCTCATAATTAAGCTTGTATCGTTAATATCTATAACGTACTTTAGATGTTAATACTTAAATCATAATAAATTGCCGAGAATATTTCTGCCAACCATTCTACAATTTGGGTGTTCTAATTTTCATTAATCGCAATAAATTGATCAAACCCTCTTTAAAAATGCACATGCAAAGGCTACTTAGTAGAATCGTAAATGGAGTAGACGTGATATAGAATATTAGATTATAGTTTATACGAGCATGCGAAACTAACTCAGCCAGCCATAAAGTGCTTTATGTAAAAGAATCAGAAATAAGCCCTCCTTGATTTATTTTCTGAGCGCAAGAATTTAATTTTTCCTTTTTCTAAATAGCGAAGAACCACCTAGTAAAAGATATTAGCGAGCAGTTTAGGTAGCTAGGGACTGTTTCAGAATAATGCTTTTTCGATATCTCACTTCCCGTTAATTATTTCCGGTTTTATAGACGCAGCCTTACAAGTTCCTGACGACGGTTGAGTTAAAAATTTAAAAACGCTGTTAGGTAAGTAAGCATCGCGAGTAATACTGCCAGTAAATGCATTTTACGATCCGGAAGTGTTTAAAATAAACGAGTTGTAAAGTGCGCGGGCGTACGTCAGTTACGTTTATGACTATTCGATTAAACATAAACCTCCTATTGCACCTATCATCGTTTAACTGTAAACAGCTGGAAAATAATTACCTGTCTGAGAATTCGAATCTGCTCGAGTTCAACTTTAAGCAACGACGAAGCGATAACGGCGAGAACGCGAGCGACTTTAAAATTAGCGTCGACATCGCACTCGCTTTCCCGTATAAAACGGCGAAAAAAGCTCGAAATAAATTTTACGAGCTTATAATCTTAATCTGTCCGTATTCAAAGGCAATAAAAATTTTATATGCACTTGCAGCGAAATTCACTCTGTGAAAATGCGAAGAATATAGCGTCATAAATATCAAAAAGCGGCAAACATATCGACGCCGGTGATTGGTGGAGAGAAATGGACCGCCAAGCGTCAAAAATACCCCGCCATGAATTTTCCATTTGAGTCGTGTTGTAGAGTAAATCTGAATTGATATTACATTGGTTTTAAACGAGCATTGCAATTCAAGGACGAGACATGCGATACATCTCGCTGTGGATTGGCACTAAAGCAGTTTAATTGATACTCGAAATGTTTTCTATTATTCTTTGGTGTGGATATCAGCAAGCGATTAAATATGACGATTTCGAAACAAAATATAACTTTTAGGTTTTTATTGGCTCACTGTCAACAATTACAAATGACTACTAGAAAATTTAGAAAAATCCAAATATTCCACTGTAGTATCTTTCGATGCTACTAAAGCCATTGATAAGGTATTAAATTCACATTAGTCCAGAGAAATTAGACAAAATAAAAGCAAAACTTCGGAAAAATTCCCGGAAAGCTGGATTTTGGTATGAGCCTTGATATTGTGGTTCTAAACAAAATGTCAAAAGTCCTCATCGATCCGAGTGCCGCTAAAAATTTTAAGGGGGGGCAAAGGTCACCAAAAACGGTATTTCGTGAATATCTCATTAACGGTCACTTTGGCAGAAAAAATATTGATTATAAAATTTGTAGCTTATGAAATTCCTAACAATAAAGATATCATGACTTTTATTCGTAAAAATAACGGTTTTGGAGATAATTCGATTTACAGAGTATCCTTCAAGGCACAATTATTTGTGCTATGGCACACGTGTCCCCTTTTATTTAAGTTTACACCCCTACCCATCTCATTGAGCTACTGAGCAACCTCTAAGATTTTACTTGTCGTAAACGAAAATTTACCAGTAACATACGGTTACGTTTATTATGCCCCTCTTTAAACTTCGCAGGTCTGTGCGCGTAGTTTAGAATATTCCGGCGTCTGCAGTACAGATTTCACGTGGTCCCCGCCTGGTTAGATATTGACCTTATCGACACGAGAAGCGATATGAACTGACTGTTGTTCACGGCGTCCTTTCTTTACATTCAATTCTGTGACAGCGAACAGTATTAGCGCTTTTTAAATTGTCCAATGGTTTTGCGGGGATGCAGTTTATGATTGGTGGAACTTGCCCTCGCTGATGTTTGCGGGTTATGCAACCCTGGCAAATTACTGAGAAATATCTTCCCACGTCAATTATGGCGGATTAAAGCGCTTTGCTGATCCACTTCATCACGTGGTCCAAAACTAATTTGGGGCAAGTCGATTGAAGCATGTCTCGTGCTGTATCTGAAATATTCCGTGATTCTATTGTGGGCATTTTTATTATAGCCACACGTCCGGAGCTCCCGTTATTCACTATGTAAAATCATTTAATACTGCGGCGGACAGTGATGCGATGCTGAGTGCCTCACTCGATTGCTACCGTACCTGACGAATTTCCTCAGAATTTCGTAATCTGTATTTAGAACTCTGCCCGTTATCTACAGTTCGCTTCACGAACGTCGTGCCTGAACGCACTCAATGTTTTCCCATTCACGGAGCAAACATCTTTTTAATGTATTGAATTTCTGATTATTATAATGTGATACTCGCATTATAGCTTTGTTACTGTTATTGCTACCTTGCGCTTTCCTTTCAGAATATTTATACTACGGGAGTTTACGAATTCTCTGTCATACATGGATACACTTGTCGTTAATTAAAATATTCGTTGGCGCTCATTTTGGCTTTCTTTTATTTTACTGTAAGTACTTAAGGGACTGCACCGTCTCCCTGAATTAGCCGGCCGGCAATTGTATCCACGTAGTCATTGATGTAATAATTTTGAGAGATTTAGCCGACGAATCACGTGATACTGATAATACTCTAAACTCTACAGTAATATCACGATGAGAAAGTAATTTCTTCAGTTTCATAAAGGAATGGTTTATTGTTTTTGTTTTAACTTTGACTTTTTTGGTTTGCTCAGCATTGTGTTGAAGCCCCAATACTAAGTACTTTTTATATTTTTTAATTCTTCCCACTGTTATTTTTAATATTGCTAAGTTTACCTTATTTTCTTATTTTTAAAATCCCCATGTATTTTTTTATGTTTACTTTAGGTCCATATCTTGTATGTGTCACAACTTCTTCAGTGAGCGTTAGGGTCCTTGTAGAACCAATATAATTTATTTCCATCTGGTTCTGTCCATTGCTTCTCTTCCCTATCTTCTTATTTGTAGTGTTCTTAGATCATCTTCTACGTCGTTTCTGGGTCTTCCTCATTTTCTTCCAAAACACTTTTCGGTGCTCTATCTTGACCCAGCGCGTAAGATGCCCTAACCATCTTAGTCGTTGATATTTAATCAATGTTGCGAGGTTTGGTTCGTGATACAGTTCTCGTATTTCTATATTTTTTCGAATTTTACACTCTGCCATAATTTTTAGTGGGCGATATATGTTACGTTCCCGTATGTTGAGTGCTTTATGGTAGTGTATATCTTCCTTTTTTGGTCCTGTATGATATTTCTTGATTTTGGTATACCTTGCAGTACAACATAACTTCTGTTGCCCTCTATCATTCTAGATTTTATTTCTTGGCTTATTTCGTTTTTGTCCGTTATTGTGGTTCGTAGATATTTAACGCAGATTGTTCTTTCAAACCTGCGATTTTGTATTTTTAATTGGTCTTCTTGTCCCCTTGACGTTCGTGTGTTGATCATGTAAGTATGTGGCTTTTGTTTCGTTGATTTTGAGGCGTTTAAGCACACTGTAGGGTATTCGTATTCCGTTAAACAACTTATATCCTAATTACAGATTACTAAATGGGGTTGCCCATAATAGGAGATGCTGCAAAGGGGTTGATGCCGCCCCAGATTTCACTTTGGGCCATGGCTGTGCAGTTGGCTTGTTAAGGAGTTATAATTTATGCCCGGCCCAACCGTGCAATCGTGAACCGCCCTCTGAGATGATAATGAATATCATGGGGCCTCCATAAACACAGCGTGGTTTAAACGCCCCAGGATTACTATCAACACACTGTTTGAATTCCGCTGAGCGAAAACAGGAAAAACACACTCATGCTTTCTGTTCATTTACAGAAAAGTTGGCGCAATTTAAATTCGGAATGTATCCGTGAACAACTGGCGAACTGCTACGACAAGCGGTACTAAATACAAATCCTTGTCCACAACGGTGGGTTCTATAAATTAATTTAACGACAACTCGGAAGGTGTATTCCCAAATTTGCTTTACACCATCGACGCGGCACAAATTTCTGAGTTTGGGACTATTCTTGGCATCGAGACTTGCACAATTTAGCGAAAGCTTGTGGGCTCCCACACCAAAGTACGTCTTAACTGTATTATGTGTTCACTACACTAATAATGTTTGCACTCAACGTGACGCTGCAAAAGTTCGTAGCAGTTAATTTAAATTCGTTGCCCCCAAGGCAACACACCACACACGTTTTGACTCTTTCAGTCACCGGTAGTAAGTGGAGTTACACACGCGCAAAGTTCAGGGAGCGCATTTTGCTAACTCCTCCTATGTTCCTCTGTGCTATATTGCACTCACAGCATGTTGAGATGCTACTGCAATCTTGAACAGCGAAATGCTGGCGTGCCAAATTTCGAGGAACACGCGCCCATTTCCAAAAGGAACGTAGCGTACTTGGAACACCGGAAGGTCAAATCCAATAATACGTGCAGCAGCTAAAATGAGCAACCGTTTTTTCAGTTCAGCAAGAAATGCTTATTTTGCTGGTCGACGGGGCGTTGGTGCGGCGGTATTTTATTAGAACACGGAAGGTCGACTTAATTAAATGCGTTTAAAATTTTAGTTCTTTCGATGAGAAAAGACTCGCGAGCCGTGTTCATAAATTACTTGAAAGGGTGCAAGGACGTATTTAGGCCAAAATGATCACAAAAGGATGCGCTTAAGATGGAAAGAAACAATCGAATAACTGCTGGTTAAAGCGGTTTCTTCTTCGGGTAAAGCTTATTCAAAGATCTCTTAAAATTAAATCAAGATAAAATACACAGTCTCACCTCTCTTCTTATTTCAACATTTTCCTCGTATTTATTGTCACTTCTGTACCTACTTGTTCGTTCTAATGCGGAATTGTTATAGTTGTTATAATAGTTATATCTCTACCAAACTAATGTATTGCTTTAATAATGTACCTACTAACTCTCCGTGGTCAATTCTATTAAATACTTTCTCGGAATTCATGAAGGATACCTTTATTTTCCGACGTCTTAGAGTAACTACCTTAGAAGCAAACATTAGTTTTTTTAGTTAATCTGTGTCCGCAATGGCCAGCTAATATTGCCAATTTTCAAAAATCAGCCATAAGAAAAGCTTTGTTATTACGTAAAAGTAAGTCGTCAATATAGCAAAATAACTCTCAGCTCCTGTAGTCTACCCATTGTATTTGATACGTTCGTATCAGAAAATAAGTCTGAATTAAGATCGTAGCGCAAATAATCAAATATACTACGTGCATATTACAGTTCAGTGCTATACCACTTAATTACTGTACAAATGAAATAAAGCTAAATAAGTTTGGAAATGATAACATATTTTATCATTACAACTTAATTACTTTTGAAGTCATATTTAGGATTAACATAAATTCATGAAACATCTAATAATTGAGAATAAGCTCAAAATATGCGCTCATGTAAAAGTTAGTGTTGTAATTTAAAGCTTCCAACAAGGGAAGCAATAAGCCTCTTGGTCTAACTTTAAAGAGATCCTTGTTGAAATGACAAAACCCTACCCGATCTATCTTTAATAGAAGTCTTAATGTTGTAGTTCTTAATATATTATAGAAAAATGGGGGGCTATTTTTCAAAGAAAAGAGAATTGTTATTGTAGTATTTAAATTGCAATTAAATATATATATACAGGGTGTTTTATTAATAATTGGAAATATTTTAACTGTAGAATCCTGGGCTCAAAATATTAATATTTAACCCAAATCACTTAGATAAAATGTGGCTTGTTACTGAGATATAGGGTGTTTTATTTAAAAATTTAAAAATGATTTTTCCCCATTACTTTAAAACTATTTGACGTATCCGTATCATATTTGACAGCAAGTGTAGACACTGTAAACCATGCCAAATTAAGTTAAATAAACGTTTCTGGCTACTACCAGAGGCGTACCACAGGGGCAAGTGAGTGGTTGACCCTTCCCAAATTCTACGCCACTGGCGCAATTGCCATTTTAGCACAATTTTTTGATTCTCCAATACTTTCTATGTAAATAACATACTCTTCCTTCGTCACGATAACGTCATTATTTTTCGAGATATTTAAAGTTAAACATAAAGCTGAACAGTTATTTTGATTTTAATGTGTATTAATTATGTCGGCGTTTTTTGTCATAAGATTGCATTTATTACGCAAATGAAACTTTAATCCGTATTAACAAAAAAACATAATGTTATTTATTGAAATTTCTTGAAACTAATACA
>CALNHX010012373.1:0-25598 GCA_940337035.1 Agriotes lineatus
GAACGGGTATGTGAATTAGCGCTTATAAACGCAAAGAATACAATGCGCACCATATACATACGTTACGCTAATTTAACATTTACGTGCCACGCACACAAAAATCTCAAGTAAAACTCGTTGGAAATAATCCACATGCCAAGGAGAAATGTATGAATGAAATTGCTTGAAAAACGAGTAGCTAACCCACTTGTGAATGCGAATGTACCGGAAACGGTACGTCAGGGCTTTGAGAAATGTCCAAGAAATAATTACGTTATCATATTTACATTTACAAATAACCTAACACTAACAATGGCGTTTTGTCATTATTGTTGATGCTGATGGTTTTGCACGTGTGGCCGTATGGTGCCAAATAACTGAATGTACCTTTGTTATTTGTGATGTAGATCGTTTTAATGGCGGTTCTCGTTTCATGTGTATGACCAGCATCCAACGACATTTAATTTAAAAAATAATTAGACTATTTGATTTTACGTTGTTAAATGAGTGAAAGGTGATTTTCCAATGCCAAACGAATGTCTAATATACATTGTATTTCACACAGTGTTTTTCTACACACGATTAATTTACTTATTGGAAGATTATTATGGTATAACAAAACCGGTACAAAAATATACGAATAATGTTACCTATCAAATAGTTACCTACTACAATAATCATCATTAATTAAAAGTACTACCCACCGCTAATAGTTTCCGTCTTATTGGCGTTAATTTTATTTGAATCCAGTTATGGTCGCACCAAAATAACTCGAAATCCAAACACAAGGAGAGATAAGTTGAAGTTAATTAAAATCAACACAAACATAACGTCACCAACAGTGTTGCTACCGTGAGTAGTATTACTGGTACATGTAGAATTAGTTTAGTGTTATGTGTATTATTACCGAATGTATCACGTTCGTAGTTGATTATAATAGCAAGTTTGTATACTACCAACTCAATGAATACTGTACGTGTACATAAAGGAATATTTGGAGAGTTCAACAAACAATTTGTTATGACGAGCAAAAATATAATTTCTATTAACCCTTTCGTTCACAGTGTACACTGTAGTGTACCGAACTTTATAGGCTTTCTATAATAAATGAAGCAACCTGTACCCATTTGCTAATGCTGTACACTTAAATGTACATATTAATCTAACATAATAAAACATATATTGCCATCTAGCGGATTTCAGAAAAAACTTTGGTAATAAAATAGTAACTGAATTTGCATGCTGGCTGACTTTATGTTGCAGAGCTCTGCATTTAGAAGATATTTTGACATGTTTACATTGAAAACGTGATTGTTTTTTTTTGTGCGTTGAGAAAGGTGCTATTGATAAGGCAAAAGCGTCAGATTGTGTTAATATTAGTGGTTTGTCCTGTTGTGTATGCGAAAACTTGTGTGCACAACAGTGTACATTGTGAGTCAGTGAAATAATCCAAAAAGGTAATATAACCTCACTTTTTAAAATTTATTTAGAATAAATTTAGATTTATTTAATCTTACACGCTAAATATGAGTGAGAAAAGGCCTCTTACTGAGGCGGAACCGGTATCACCGTGAGGGACATGAACTTTAATTTTTTAAACGGATCATCCTGTATATTTTATGATTTTTTTTAAATGTATGGGTCAAACTAAATACCCTAGTTTTTCCAAATTTTAATTTTTTAAACAAAAAAAACTTTTTTTAAATTTTATTTGTCATAGGAGGCCGTGATTGAAGAAAATCTGTTGTAATTGACTCTGATAATCCATAATAATAGCTATTTCACAATTTTTTTAAAAACAAATCCTTCATGTACGAATAAAGTTTGCTGAACGTGTAATGTAATACTTTTTTAATAAAAAACTAACCATTTTCTTTGAATTACTGCAAATTGCATTTTATTTAAAAAAAATTAAAAATTTAATTAGCATTCCATTGGCTCACGATATACACCATAGTGCACAACAAATTTCCCAAAAACGGTAAGTGCTAATCGAATTTTGAAAACACCAAAAATTTTTAAATAATTTCTACTACTCATATACCAAAAATTATAATTTTATTCAAAAAATTGAAAATTCGTGAGTGAAAGGGTTAATATAATAATTTAAATTTTGGGAAAGTCCAGCGGAAAAGTCGGAAAATTCGGAAAGTCCAAAAGTTGGTTTTGTATGGTACATATTTTGTATGGGATTTCGTATGATTTCGTTTCCGAATGGTTTTTCGACGAGAAAAATGGGAAAATCGGAGTGAAAAACTCGGAAAATTAGGATGGAAAAACCGGAATCGAACAATGGGAAAGTCATGTTTCAAAACATACACGCATAGGTTCACGTAATGTTATGCCCGGGCAACGCCGGGTAGGTCACAGCTATGATGTATACAAGGAATAAGGAAGGATATTATGAAATTCAACCCCGAAAGGGGTAAAATGAGGGTTCTAATTTTGTATGGAAAAATAATATTAAATAGACATTTCGACTTGAAACTTCGTTTGAGTACTCATAAAAACGAATAACCAAACAAGTATTTCGAGATTTTTCGAAAATCAACCCCTTAGGGGTGACATTCTAAGACGGTGGACATGACATCAAGTTAAAACTCTATAGTGGTGAAACGGGGTTTCAGAAGCAAATTATTTTTGGACAGAACAACATTTGCTGGGTCAGCTAGTAATCAATATTTCCTACTGTTTGCTAAGCTTGGGAATGAGGAAAACCTAGAATTTGAATTTTTGGATTTGAATTTCTTTCGTGATATTTCAAGCAGCGCTGATTTTTTCCAAATTTGAAAACAAGGTGAAATCATAGTAACTAATGTATACTTTGTAATCGAGTAGTTTTTCGTTGTTTACATATTGCAAACAATCGTGAAATGAAAACCGTTATCCCTAACAGGGTGTATCTTAATGTCATCGACAAACAAACTGGAGATTCTATGTTCCACGTACGACCAAAATTCTTATAAATACTTTTCTAAAAATGCGTGCTTAATTAAAAAGACTAAAAACGTTGTTTTTAAAAATTTGTCACAAACTAGAACAAATTTTGGTGCACCCTTACGTTTAATGAGATACAGTTATTATTCAAATTTTGTAGATTCACCGATGTTTTTTTTGAAGAAAATCATAGTCATTTTTTGATTTGACTCCCCATTTTTGAGATATAAGTACGTACTAGCATATAGGGTGTTCATATATATTCTGGTACCCACTGAATATTAGCAGTGATAGAAAAACAACTTCAAATAAGAAAGTTCCAGGGGTCTATCGGAATCTTCAAAATCTGTTATCAGAGGGAGCAAATTAGTATCGCAAAATACTAAAATAGCGTATACATTAGCCTTTTTAAATGGAACACCCCATATGTATATTATTTAAAATATTTGAAGAGCGTGTTACTCAGATTCTAAATATATGTAGTAAGTACACATCTCTTCAAATCCGCATAGCAATAATCTTTTCGAACTCAAGATTTTTGAGGAAATCTCAGCTTTCGTGTTTTCTGTTTCGGAAAAAGTTGCTTTCGTGTTTTCTGTTTCGGAAAAAGTTGCTTTCGTGTTTTCTGTTTCGGAAAAAGTTGCTTTCGAAGCAATGTTTGTTTGTCAGTCTGTCCATGTCCTCTCTACGGCCTAGTTGTTTAATCGATCGGCCTGAAAGTTTATACCATCATTTCTAATATAAATTCAGAGATCCCAGTGATTTTTGGTTAAAATAGGGGTACCGGAATTGGTTCTTTACTCTTGTTTTTTTCTTTGCAGAGTAATTTTCTAATTGAATAGAATTAAATTTCATAGAATAAATCATATATTATGCAATTATCTATTACTTTTGATAAAACTTTATTTTTTAAGAAGTATATTTAAAAAATCGCAGACAGATTTTTACAAACATTTTCTCAAAGTCCAAAAATAAAATCCAGATCTTCTTTACACAAATATACCTTTAAGGTGAGCGGATGGTCCAGCGAGCAAATGCTTCACTTTCAGGTGGTCGACACGGGTTCGATTGCCGACTCTAGGATTTTAAAAATCGTACGTTCCGCCGCTATCACGCTAACACCTGTGGTAGCCGTTAATTCCTAACAAGAGAACTCTTCCTTGATTTCGACCGACAAGGCTAGCCACCTAACCGGCAAAGAGAGCTCATAGAACCTCAACTTTATGGAACTAAACAGGCAACTGGCCTAACACAACATAACATAGATGACATTGGCGCCCTTGAATATTCATTTTTTTCAAGAAAAAAGTTTTTTGATAATAAAATTTGTTGCTTATTCACTAACAAACGAAAAGGATAAACTAAAACAAGATGAGAAGGAGCACGATTTTGGAATGAAGCGGTTTTTGCCATGCTTTCTTTAGGATGCCCGAGCATACGACACAAGTATTCTCCGTGATTTGTTGAAGGTTGCTTTCAATGTGGTATTGCCGTTATCACATTATGTTATATACAATCGCGCCATATTTTGCGACGACTTCGGCTAAAAGGAATTTGTAAGGTCGACGGAAACCAATAATTGCAAAACCTAGACGGAGGAAATCTGTTTAAAATTGAGTCAATTTATTAATACCGTTAAGTTGTGAGTACGAATGGAGCAGACGGCGCCGATAATGTGCCATTTTAGATTAAAAGTGAGAAGAGATTGAAATTTTCATCCGCATATTTAGCTAATTAAAAAAAGCTTGCCCTGGCCGAGATTCAAATTCGTGATCTCGGGTCGACAGTTTATGAATGTTTTCATTACACCGATCTGACAGTGTAGCTGACCGCTAAACATTCATTATTGGTAACGGGTACTTGATTCAGTAATTTCAGCTGTTGGCGTTTTAAGCAGATCATGGACTTCCAAGATGTCACAGATTCTGTTTGTAATAATTTGGATACCGTATGGTGCTTAGTAGCTGGCAAGATGGATGCGCATTTTGCGCAACTTTCTACATGTTTTCTAGTTCCTTCTGCCTCTTTGCAAACTGAGTTCCGTTGTAGCCCGAAAAACGTCGCAATTATGACGAATAACGAGAAACGCATCAAAAAGTGATGACCAACGTGTCGGTGGAAGTCTTTCCAATGTTAGTGCATTTACGGGAGATGTTCTTAACAAACGCCACCGTTTAATACTAGCAGTAAAATAGGGAAAACTTTGTTTTACCGTTTCTCTCTGTGCTCCGTTAACCGCGTCATTGATGAGGAAATTAAGATTATACGCAACACGGTGAACACATTTCACAGCTGGTTCTCGTCGTCTCAACATTAGAGGTTGAACAATGAACCATTATAAGCCCCGTTCGTAACATTGGCATATTATTATCATATAAAAGCGAGTGAAGCTGCGTGTGTGTCAAACTGCATTGTCACCGATCAGGTCTGCTTTCTCCACAATTGAACTTACTTGCTTATGGCGATCATGGTGTCACTCCTACCTTTATAATATAAGGTTAAGCTTGTGTGTTACGTAGTATTTTTGGCCGAGTGCTTAAGGATGGCTGCTGATTAGAGATCATATTCCTGGTGTAATATGTTTTTTGCACTACTAGTCTCAGAACGCATCGTTATTGGCCTATTTTTAGGTCGTGAAGTTGATTTTCTCCACCAAGGGAGAGAAAGTAAAATAAACAATTTTCACCGTGGTAACTAATAAATTGCTAAGTTACCAAATATGACTATTTTAATTTTGACGTTTTAAAGAGCTGTATTGTCAGGTTGGCAGTTAAAATATTTTCGAAATTTGTTGGGAATTTAGGTATTAAGCCGTTTGGTAGTGCAAAAAATAGTATATACACCACGGTAGCGAATCGTCTTATAACCTTCGCGGTTTAGATACTTCGCGCTGCGCGCTCAGTATCTAATATGCGCTCAGGTTATAATGCTGCGCTTCGCTACCTTGATGTATAATATACTATTTTTCTACTTTGGGTTTATAATGGACTTATTGTGACACTGAAAACAGTTTCACAATGAAGCTATTATTAAACTGTTTTTGGTGAAATGTTATATCTTCAAGTTGGCAGTATTTGCTGCATATGTCAAATTATCAAACATCACATCAACTGTCAAATGCCAATGCATTGTGACCACTGAACTGTATTAAATATTAATAAATGGAAGAGAAACTCATACAACCTGCGCGTGAACATAAATATGTACACATTTGAAGGAAATAATAAGATCGACAATCACTCACGGTACACGGCAGGGTGTCGTGCGTTCGTACAGTTCAGATTGTTTATCTATCCATCAGTAATGTACTAAAATCTGTTCCGTCCTTTTTAGAGCCGATGATTTTCAAATTGCTACGTGTTATGTAGATTATTACTGGTGTTACACTCTGTAAGTGCATCCCAACTAGTGTTATCAGCTCAGTTTTTCTAAATATCGGGACCTAAATGAAACAAAAGCGGGACTGGGACGAGAAAATCGGGACGTAGAAAAAATGCATAAATATGGTTACACAATATTTTATTTCCAAACTACAGACTTCACTGAGATTAATCAAACCTTAAGATTTAAACAAAAATATATTATTATTTTCAAAAGGAAGTTGCCAAGTAAAGAATCAACGATATTAATTATTTTTATTTAATACAACTATAAATTATTTTTTATAGAACACATATTTTGAGCTTGATTTTGCCGCTTGTAACATTTTCTCTTCTTTTAAGGCAAATCTATAAAACTCATCACAAGACATCTGAAAATTTACTTTTATTTGAATCTCCGCCTGCACATGTTCTATCGATAATATATTGCGTCTGTTAGTCCATGTTACATTTGCTTGCGAGGAAAACCCTTTCAGTCGATGCATTCGACACAAGTATTGATGCCATAAACTGGTATAACTTTAGGAGATGAGGCAAGTTTTGAGTTTTAAAAATTTCATGCCATTTTTCTATAGATTTTTTTATTGTTATCCTCAATAGCAGCTTTGAAAACGTCTTTGATTTTGTACAAAATACGAGTACCTACCGCTAAATTGGCTACTTTGATGAAAAAGTGGGATTTAGGGCGTCCCGCTCAGGGTGTTGGCGGGACGTGTCCTGAGAGGGCTAAAAATCGGGACATCCCGCCAAAAGCGGGACATCTGGCAACACTAATCCCAACAGTCTTCGACAAGCTCCCAAAACTTCAGTTCACGAGAACAGCCTTCGACAAGGTAAGACTCCAATTTAGCTAAACTTCGAAGGTGGATAAAATCTTGACAATTAGGGTAGTCTTGGGATTATACGTATTTTGGAAATATGAAAGCATAAAAATATTTAGTTATAATTTAACCTCAATACTTTTAACTTCTGTACCAAAAGTTTTCAGTGTTACAAATTCCAATGTAAATGAAACTGTAACTACATGCAATTTATGTAGGTATGCTTATTTTTGTAGCTCTCGAGGAGGTATAAAAATACAAAAAGAGAGTGGAGGTTCACTGGTTCAGCAATATTAGTAATACTATTACAAGTATCTCCTAAGAATGATGCACAATTATAGCTTGTACCTGTAGTATATTTTATAAAACAAATGTATAATTTTAATGTTTTGTATTTCCAGTAAGTCTTGTCGAAAGTTGTCAGACACAATGATGGTACTGGAGGACAAGAATAAACATTTAAAGAATAATCTCCGAACAGCAAACTTTCAGACAGGGTGGCTTTAAAAACAAGTACAACATCTACACGATATTGTAGCAGACTTAAGAAGACTTCGACTTCTTTTGGGAACTGCTCGAAAGGTTTTAAAAAACAGTAATTCAGGTACCTATATAATTTGAGCTGATGTCAATGCCCATAATAATGATAATAATTCTTCCAGGAATACGTGACGCAATAATAAAGACTTACGCTTAATGCAAAAATGGGAAAAACTAAATATCGAGTGTCAAGTTTTGTAATTTCAAATTCATCATGTAAATTCACAGATCTAAAAACTGGTAGTCACGAAATAATCTGTATTTTGTTTAGGACAAGAATCGCAAAAAAATTTCTACTTTTTCATTGCTTTGAGATCTCGAGGATACCAGATTGTCAACGAATACTCCAATTTAGGTTTTAGAAATATTGTACAGAAGTACAGAAATTAAATTACAAGTAATGTAACTACAATAATTACAAATACTAACTGTAGTTACAAATACAGACCGTAGACCCTGGAATTTATTCCATTCTTATTAACTCTCCCTAAACAAGTATATTGAATTATAAATAACATTTTTTAAGTTTTAGATTTCTATTGTTATTTCAATTTCAGTTTATTTGGAGATGTTTGTTACGTTTTAGATTTCTATCCATTCTTTTTTCATATTTGTTCAATAAATGATAAAAAGTACATAAACAGTTTCTATTTATTTAGACATTACTTGTCATTACTGTCGTACTTATACAGGGTGTAGAATTATTTTACCAAAAATCCATTATTTATACTGAACAATTAAAATTAAAATACCTTATCAGTGTTTAATATTTTACAGTGCACATAGTGCATTATGTACTTGTAATATATAATTTTTACAAAACAAAAACATTAAAATATCTGATGAAAGTTTAATATTTTACTCTGCATCTATGAATTAAATATTTATAATTTTTACTGTGCAAATATATTATTTTACTTATATAAAATTGTTTACTGCAGAAGTATATGTTAATATACTGTGCAGTTAATTACAAGCATTTTTAAATCAACTTGCGCAATTTGTATGAAGTCAGAAGTGAATCATTGCCCTTTTGCTGTTCCCTTTAATTATATAATTCAGTGAATGTTACGCAGAAAGTTGAAAATAAACACGGCAATAATAAACATCTTAATTTTTATTTGATTTGAAAAACGAAAACAACTCAAATAATAAGGCTGTCTCAAACGATTTGAATTTGTGAAAAACAGTAAAGAAAATTAAACATTTAATTATTTTTTGCAGCTGCACTATTAGTACTTGTATTGAAGTTATTGTGAATATTGATAGTTACAGTGCAGGTATCTTTAGCATTAATAGTTATGCCAGGCAGGTTTTGAGTCAGTATACTGTGTTGGTAATTTGTGTTTCCTTGAAGGTTCACATTCAGCTCATCTGGAATAATTGTTTGTTTTTCAACCTCAAAATTAAATAATGGTTCACTGGAATAGGAAGTACTAGGTTGTGGTGAGCGAGTTGGGTTAAACATTTGGGCTACTTCTATTTTTTTCTGTAAAGATGTCTCAATGTAGCCTTCGGCTACTGCAGAAGATTTGCACCCCCCGTGCTGCTTAAATGTTATCAAATCACCACCCCTATTAGCCAAATGTGATGCACTTGACCGCCTAAAACAATGTCCAGTGTACCGTTCGGGGTTGGAGAGTTTTAGAAAAGAGGCTATAATTTTTGGAACCTGACCAATCTTATTAATACCGATGGGACTTGTTATGCAGCGTCCGTTTCGATAGGTCAAAAAGAAACGTTTCGTAGCTGCGCTTTTAGGACGAAGGTTAGCATATTTTTTTATAAGACCAATCCATTGCTGCTCATTAATGGCAAACATTCTTGGTAAGTGCGTTTTTGTTTTAGAAACTGTTACAAGAATAATGTCATCTTTAAAATCGAGGTCATTAATAGACATATTGACTAACTCGTCCCGTCTACAAGCACCTGCGTAACCCATAATCAGAATAACCTAAAAATTAAAACTATCGCATTAATGATTCATTTTATATGTAGATTAAACCTACCTTAATTTCCAGGTAAGACAGGTCATCTGCCTCCTTTATAAAACGATCTATTTCTAAACCCTCTAATATTTTTGACTTTTTAGGCTGGTAGCCATCGGATTGCCTTTTGAGAAATCCCTGTAGTCTTGCAAATTTTGAAATATCAATATATAACAATTGAAAAAGGGTTGGCAGTGCTGTCACACATTACAATCAAAACTCCCTAGATATTAAGGTGTTCATTTTTACAACAAATTTCCATATTATTGTTAAATAAATGACGCAAAGTAGAAAAAATAGTATATTATACTCGTTTAATAAGAGGAATTGTAGCACTCGTTCCATTGGAGCACTCCTCGCTACGCTCGTCGTGCTCCAAACTCACTCGTGCTACAATAGGCCCTCTTATTAAACTAGTATAATAATAGTATAATAATATACTTTGCAAATTAATGTTATTCACATTAATAAGTGTTTCACTCGACTGAGTAAGTCTTATTGGAAATCTTATATTATAAGAGCTGATGCCGCCGGGCGCCGGCCGCCAGCCGTCCAGACCGTAAGCGCTGGTGCGCGTACATGTCGACCGCGCACAAGTGGCGACGCAGCAAGCATTTGTATTGTTAACGCTGGCAAGGCCGGACGTAGGCTGGCTACCAGCTTAAGCAGGCATTTTTATTGTTAACCATTTCTTTACGCTGGCAGGGCCAGACGTAGGCTGGCCAACGCGTTCTAGTATTAAGATATTTTTACCTATTTGATACATCGATCGAGTTTGATTCATTAACGCCATCTAACTAGAATAACAAACTTGACTGCTACACTGATACAGGATGTTATACAATTGTAAAATAGCTATTCGTTCATTTTAATAAACAAACCTGATCCAAATAATCAATAAAATCAGACTGAATAATTTATCTAGCATGGATGGTGCAGATGGGAGGCTAGAAAAAGTGGCCCGAAAAGTAATTGCCCAACCTAGAAGAATAACTAGAGTGATAAGAGGAAGAACGACTAAGGTGGTTTTATAACGGGCGGGTTAAGCTAGTTGTTATATACTTTTTGCCGCCTCTGAGCGAACCCGTGTGCCATTGCACACATCGCACACCGGTAGCTACGCCACTGATCAAATCAAGATCAAGTAGTAAAGTCAAAAATATAAAACAAGTACCGTAGTTAATACAAGCCGTTTAGAGCACTTAAGCTTTAGCAGTAATTGTCTAACATGAAACCTCCTGATGTCTTTGCAGTAACTGTCTTGAATCAGACGCTGTTACAGAAAGTTCTCCTATTTTACATAGAACACCCGGTATGTTATTACATTTTTGAATTCGGCTTAAAATTTGTCTTTTCAACTAACGCTCTATTTTGTACGGTTTCTGTAGAATTTGCAATTTTTTAAAAATTTTTGACAAATGCTTAAAAATTAAAAATCAAATTTTTGGCTTATCATAAGATCACTGTAAAAGGAAGTTGTGTGCGTGTATCACACCAGATTTTTTTTTCAAATTATGACTGTCGACGGAAAAACTTAATATGCACTTTGGACGAAAACTGCTTTTTATGGCCTTCCCTGATTGCTTGCCTCGGCCAGCAATTGCAGGCATCGTTCATAAAAACCAAACTTTTCGGCCTAGATACATAAATAACTATTTCTATTCACGTAAAGTCCCTTTCCTGTTCTAAATGTGACAAAATATCAGTAAGAAACGGTGTTCATATTGTGAAAAACGACTTACGGCCCTAATTTTAGGAAGATTCCAGTAATTTTTAGAAACAGTTATTTTTCGGATAAATTACCGTTTTCCCGAGAATTAAAAACTGTTGCGTCAATAAGTTATTTACAAAATATCTTTTTTAGTTTAATATACTAATGCAATTTCCATTTGAAATCGAACAATTTGGGTATGAAGACGTTGGCATTCAAACCTCATTGCTATAATGTTCCCCATCAAAGTGTTTTCTGTCGTATTTTGCACCAACTACGAGTTGATTGACAGGAAAACGGATTACATAAATTTTAACTCACAGCTATAAAAACGTATTCCTAATTACGTATCGTAGCAAAGTATCTTACATATTTCATTTCGGCGACACTTTCCTTTTATTAACCTCTCAGTAAATGTCGTAACATTTCCGTTTCCACTTTGTTTCAAACGAGCAATTATTAACATGGTTAGCCGGGTCTTGGACACAACGCCCACTGGTCACAACGTCCACCACCTAGTATGGCCGCCATGTTGGACACAACGTCCACTTTCAAATTTGGTCACAACGTCCACCTTGGACACAACGTCCACCGCCATAACGCCCACTCTGGTCACAACGTCCACCTTCGCATTTGGTCACAACGTCCACCTTGGACACAACGTCCACCGCCATAACGCCCACTCTGGTCACAACGTCCACCGACGCCTCTTGAGAATAACAGTTTGCGGCGTCGGTCGTAACGTCCACTCTGGACACAACGTCCACCGCCATATCGCCCACTCTGGTCACAACGTCCACTTTCAAATTTGGTCACAACGTCCACCTTGGACACAACGTCCACCGCCATAACGCCCACTCTGGTCACAACGTCCACCTTCGCATTTGGTCACAACGTCCACCTTGGACACAACGTCCACCGCCATATCGCCCACTCTGGTCACAACGTCCACTTTCAAATTTGGTCACAACGTCCACCTTGGACACAACGTCCACCGCCATAACGCCCACTCTGGTCACAACGTCCACCTTCGCATTTGGTCATAACGTCCACCTTGGACACAACGCCCACTTTTGTTTTACTGGTTATTTATTAATAAATTTTTAACTGCTTTCGTTAATGCTTTTTGAGTGGACTAATGTTCTTTAGAATTAAAAAAAATGGTTTTAGGCTATTTTATGTATTTTTTGGACCAATTTATAGTTTCAACTATTTCCTCCCCATTCTTGACGATTTTGGTCCTATTTTCTGCTGGATTTTTGTTCTACTAAGTACAAATCCCCTATTTGCTTTTAGTGTTTTACCACATACTTTAGAATATTTTAATGCTTATAGTACTGTAGTTTCTTTATGTTACCTAGGGTCTCTAAATGACATTGACAAATTAGGCAGCTCTGTTAGTTAACTGGGTCAGATAGAGGACCTTCAGGGCCGATTTTTGATATTTGCGGACCCTAGACGAGAGAGTCAAACATGGGGTTTAGTGGTGGCATGATTTTAAATGACAGCGCCGCCCATTTCACTTTCACCAAACATATATTACACGTGAATTCCCGAAGCATAGAGATAAAAGCCAGCTGAAGAAAATACATATATTTTTCCACGATTGGGAGTAAAAATCAGTTTCTAGATTGGTTATAAAAATTGTGGCAGAATTTTCATTTTAAAGCATATATTCATTATAAAGAATATATATAAGATGTATGTTGTTATAATACAATTCAAAATCCTACTAAATATTGAAGTATAATTCCAATTGACTGTAACGCTTTATGAAAATAATTGTTTTTACTATAGATCTTGGAAAAAATAATATATACAAGGCAGGAGTGAACGCCATTTTTTCCTCTGTGTATTTGTAGCTCGGGGGCTTCGCCCATGGGCTTTAAACTTACACTTCCAACAAAATCACGCTTTACTTTTTTTTGTATAATGTACTACGTAATTGTTTAAAAAAGTCATTTTAATAGGAACAGTACTAAAAAATCTAAATGGGTTTATGCCGAACTTCCCTCGCGCGAATTAGATCAATTTACAAATTTTTAAAAATGTATGCCGCTGGGGTTTGAACCCGCCGCATCTGCATAGCGATCGTAACTGCACCTGCGTAGCAATCGACTGCATCGAAAAGTCGAACTGCGCCATTGAGCCTAATTGAAATTAGTGCGACGCGCGCCTCTATTTAAAGGAACGGTCTTATTGTTGAAATGTTTTGACCCATTTGTGACATTATCCTGTATCTGTTGAGTCCTATTTTCGACAAGTGTAAAACCTGACCCATGTGAAAATTATTACTTTCTTCTATTTCAAAATTAACGCAAAAATAAACAAAGTGCAATTTTTTATGGTGTTCACCTTGTATATGTTTGTCTGATATTTTCCGGGTTTCATTCCAGGTATATATACAGGGTGTATACGAATTCGACCGACAAACTTTGGGTGCATATTTCTCTCACTAAATACAGCCTAAAAGATTAGACAACCTTCATCCTTATCTACAAGATAAACTCTGCACAGGTCAAAACACTATGAATTTTTCAAGATTTATTTTATTAAATAAAATAAAAATTAGAAGAAATCCATTAGCTTGAATATTAAGAATAAAATTTATTATCAGCTATGGCCTAGCTATCTTCTTTAAAGAATTCTGGACTTCCAAAAACCATTAAAAATTAGTGTTCCTACACATTACATGCATTCAAATCTCCAAACTTGAATATTTTATTTCCACTGGTAGTCCGATTAATTAAATGTCATGTTTCATATGTACCTAATGTCATTAAGTAATTAGTATAGTTCGATATTTGAGTAAAATTTCATTCGACGATTTCAATGTTAGATTAAAAGAAAAGTCACAAAAGAGGTTCTAATTTTGAAATGAAAGGAGATTGGTTATAAGTATACGAACGATTTAGGTACATCTTTAGGCAGTAAATACACCCTCAAAGTTTGTCGGTCGAATTTGTATACACCCTGTATATATATATAATGTGTATGCAAAATATCATCTTCCTCCGACAAATAGTTTTTTAGTTATACCGCCGACAGACAAACGGAATTGAGAAAACCTGTTTTTCGTCATCTAGAGACCCTGAAACCTGAAGATCTGAAGAAATCTCGGAAGGTGATTTTTTCGTTATTACAATACTTCCTTCGTCTTTCAGACGATCGAAGTAAAAAGTAACAAAATGAAAATAAATTACAAGTAATAAACAATACCTAACTAATAAAGGAAATATAGTTTTTTTCTAGAATTTAATTCAGTGAAATCGTTTAATATCTCGTCATAATTCAAAGACCGCATTGCTTCTGCTTCTATCTGAATTATGGATAACGTTAACGCTCTATCCAATACAGTTTGGTAGATATAATTTTTAAGTTTGAAAAGTGAGACATATTTTTCTAGAAGGATTACTAATCGACATAGTAAAATATACTCTTAAAACATTTCTACATTGGAAAGTTTAGAAATAATAATATTTTTTATTATAAATTTTACATCTCATAAGGCGAGTTTAAAGAATTCCTCGTAGGGCTGTCAATATTCTGAAATTCTTAAGATTGGCATCCCGAATCTAAAAAGATTCAAATCCCTAAGATTCTAATTTTCGAATCTGAATATGAAATTCGAATTTGAACCTCTGTAATACGTAACACCTAATGTGAACGTAAGATTTGAATCTGATCTCAAGATGCGAATCTCAACATAATATTCGAACCTGCGAATCTGAACAAAGAAATTGCGTCTTCCAATCTAAATACATTTCGACGATGGGCTGTCGGTATCAGAAATTTATAAGATTCGAATACCGAATCTGTGTGAATTAGCAGCCTTACGAGTAACGTTGTGGCTCCCGGGATATAAAGTAAATATTAAAACAATAAATGTACCTATTATAAAAGTAGAAATAGTCTAGTTAATAAAGTTTATTGATATGAAACTAAAGTAATTGTTTTAAATACAAACAAAACCATTTTTAATCATTTATTTTACACTACCTACCTACCTATATAACTAAGTACTACAGCCATTAACAATATGGGATTAACCCAAAACCTTTGATTGTGTGAGTCACACAATTTTAATTGGTACGATAGAAATGTATGATATTTGTGGAATTGCTTTGGAGTACTTCCGATTTACATATGACCTCTCAAAAAGTAATTGTGCGATATCAAGATGGAGACGGGCATATTAAGAAGATTACATCAAAATCTAAATTAATTACGTGTGGCGTAATAGAAGGCTATATGCTGGGGAATATTATTTTTACATTATACAGGGTGTTGTGAAAATGTAACGCTATTAAGGAGCGCAAAAGGAGTCCAAAATTTTATGATTATATTCTTTAATATATTCAGTATTAGGATAGCAAAACATTGCAGACTTAAACCTAATGATACGATTCTTGAAAGTAAGTTGATATTTCTGAAAATTTGCATGGTACGGCAATTTTACATTTTGAACAACTTTCCTTGGTGATATTTTGACGTATTTCGAACAGAAAAGTTACTGTACTTAAATAAAAATTGTTTTTATCTAGCATTCATGAGAGCTCATGAAGATAAGTCCAACATTTTAGTATTAACATTTCTACTCAGAATTTTACAAGGAATATCTACATGTGTGGTTTCTCGCTATTTTAGATACATATTGTATTAGGCGAAATAAATTACTTTTTTCGACTACCATTTCCTAAAGGAGCTATTTATTATTTGACACTTTCCATATGCCAAAAGCATGTTGTTATTGCATACTATGCAATATTAGTATATTATTATATGAGCGATTATGACAGCCATTATTCACGAAGATGACATTTGCGCCACAAGCTGAAGGCGCGTGGCGCAAGTCATCTGAGTGAAGAATGGCCATAATCGCGAATATAATATGATATTTTATCTACTCCTATGCAATAGGAGTCTTGTATTCATATTTCCCAATTATGACATTTGTGACAGATGTTAACTTCAAAAGTCATTTAATAAGAAGAATGAATTTTATGATTGGCTACAACCTATTGAGTAATGAAAATAGAATTTTCTGATTGGTTGCAACTTGCAAACTATTGAATAATGAAAATAGAATTTTATGATTGGCTGCAAACTGTGAATTATGAATCATAATTAATGGCCATTGTGCAGTAGGAGTAGATAATTTAGTATATTATTATATGAGCGATTATGACAGCCATTATTCACGAAGATGACATTTGCGCCACAAGCCGAACGCGCGTGGCGCAAGTCATCTGAGTGAATAATGGCCATAATCGCGAATATAATATGATATTTTATCTACTTCTATGCAATAGGAGACGTGTGTTCATATTTCCGAATTTTGACATTTGTGACAGCTGTTAACTTCAAAAGTCATTGAATAATATAAATGAATGCTGTGATTGGCTACAACCTATTGAATAATGAAAATAGAATTTTCTGATCGGTTGCAACTTGCAAACTATTGAATAATGAAAATAGAATTTTATGATTGGCTGCAAACTGTGAATTATGAATCATAATTAATGGTCATTGTACAGTAGGAGTAGATAATAGTATATTATTATATGAGCGATTATGACAGCCATTATTCACGAAGATGACATTTGCGCCACAAGCCGAAGGCGCGTGGCGCAAGTCATCTGAGTGAATAATGGCCATAATCGCGAATATAATACGATATTTTATCTACTCCTGTGCAATAGGAGTTGTGTGTTCATATTTCCCAATTATGACATTTGTGACAGCTGTTAACTTCAAAAGTCATTTAATAATAAGAATGAATTTTGTGATTGGCTACAACCTATTGAGTAATGAAAATATAATTTTCTGGTTGGTTGCAACTTGCAAACTATTGAATAATGAAAATAGAATTTTATGATTGGCTGCAAACTGTAAATTATGAATCATAATTAATGGCTATTGTACAGTAGGAGTAGATAAAAAATATTATTGCCTGCATTTGTCACTTTATTGCACGCTTCTGTCAAACTATTTATTAAATTTGGTGAGATTTTAATTTAAAACAACGAAAGTATACCTAACATGATTTTTAATGAATTTTCAATTTGAAATTACGTTGACGTTTTCTAATCCCTTTTAGCATAAATATATGGTAGCCGAAAGAATTATGTATAGAACTCGTATTTAAAGCTTCTTTATGCACGTGTGAGATTTAATCCTAAATCCGTTTGAAGTTTATTTATTATTGGTAACTATGGATCATTTTTGAAAACACAAAAAGTTAATAAGTACGATCATAACGAAAATGAAGTGCACTCTTCAAACACTTAGAGGACAAGTACGTAAAATCTAAAATGTTATCTACTTAAGCTGGGATTGGTATTTTTTAAGACACCATTGAAATTGAGTGCAAAATAGAAGAACTGAGGACATTTAAAATGTATAATTGTGAACAATTTTCATCCATGGATTTAAGTTTGTCGTGGGTACTTTTTATCTGACCTTTCCAGGAATGAAGCAAGCCTTCCATTAAATACAGTACAAATTTGAGAACATCCAGTCATATTCTAAATGTCTTGTAAATGCCCCATAAACACGATTTTATGGAACCGAGGGTTTAAAAACTTGTGAATAGTATGTACACCTTCTTTGCATTTAAATCGAATTGATACGAATTGGTGGAATTGAATTAAATTATCTGAATTGACCGAATTGCGTTGAATTTATTAAATTGCGTTGAATTGACTTTAGAATTAGCTGAATTGAATTGGAATTATTTACATTGAATTGATTTACTTTTCGAAAACACTGCATTGAATTAGAATTTTGAACTCTAGTTTTTAGTTTAATTAAATATTTGTACCTTCATACTAATTAGTTCTCAAGTTTTCGTCAATTCTATATTTGTGAATTAGTTCTCACGCTATTTATGCTGTTACTAAAATTATTCATAACCAAGTTCAATGCACTTCCTTTATTTACAACGTTGGTCGGACTTAAGTTGGGGGTACAGCAGCGTTAAAATTGTAATAAAATGTTTGCCGATTTTTGCACCAAATCCGTGGGAAACGAAATTCTGGATTTCTGTAAGAAAAATACTTACCTGATTAGTTTCATTGGTCATTCACGCATCCCCACTTGGCTCCCGAATAGAGCAAAAAAAATGTATGCGTGTATGGATATATTAATTCAAATTCATGAAAACGCGAGATTTGAGATCAAGTGGTTAGGTACAATTGATGATAACCAAGTTTTATTAATTGCAATGATATCTAAATTTTGTTCAAATATAACATCTTTTAAATTAAAAATTTTTAAAACTAAAAATGATCGGATGATTCACAAAGAAACAAACATACGTCGAAAAACAAGAATGTTTTACTCTGAATCGTCCTTTCAGTGAAATGTAAATGTATAATTTAAAATGGTTAAAAGATCAGTTATCTACGGCATTGGGCTAATTACTATATATATGATAATTACTTATAAATGTGTGGCGTGCAAATTTTACTCTCCGATGATCTACCCGCGGTGCGTCTAAAAGTGCGATGGCCTTTCAAGTAAGGGTTTGTAATACTGTAATTTTATTGCGGTTGTGTAAGAGGATTAAAAGTAGTTTCAAAATATACGTGTGTATAAGTTACAAACGAGTGAGTAGTACGAGTTAAGCGCTTAAAAAAGCCTCAAAAACGTTTAAAAAAGCTTTAACTTAAGCAAAAAAGCATTAACTCTTACATAAAAAAATGAAAAAAAAAATCTGAAGAACAAGCATGTAATGTGGCACTAAAAATATCAAATGCAAACACAATTCATAGAAAAACTTTAAATGTAACACAAAAAATAAAATAGAAAACTTGGGCACTAAAAAATTAGTCTTTCAGAAAACTATTAGTTATTAAATATTGTTCTAAATGCTCCATTGTTAAATTTAGTCGCCTTTCACTTAAAATGTTCTTATATGTAAAAAAAACTTCTTTCTACGTCAACACTAGTTATTGAAGCATATTTTAAATTTACTACAATAGTCGGATCAATCTCAAAGTCTTCTGCAATTTCGCCTGCCAAAATTGTGGAAATTTTATGGCCTTCTTTTTTGGAAAAAAAACCTTGACCAATTCGCCCAGGTACTTCACAAACAGCATCTTTGAAATTATTAACAAACACTTTTTTCGCAAGGTGCTTTGATCGGGAACGTGCATGTGACAACATTTATCCAGGAACATTTTGAAGGAACTATTTTGTCATTTTTCAGTGGTATGTTAGGTTTTACAAAGATCGAAATTAAACTGTGCTTGTGCCCTGAAGTAGATGCAAACGAAGTCACATTTGTTTGTTGTTTTGGCTAATTTTTATACTTCTTTAATTGTTTTTGATGCAAAGTGGTTTTTACATGTGGAACGGCCTATTTTTTGTCGCACTGAATCTAAAATGTTAGTACTTAAATAATTTTAAAGGAGTTTGTAAACCCTTACCGTCTTAATACAAGCTTTACAAATTAATTTATTGTTTTTATATTTTAATTCATTATAGCCTCTGACACAAAGGATGATAGGCGTATAACTATCCCCAGATCTGCCGTTTTGCTCTTGTTTGTATTTTGAATTAAAATCATACAAAACGAGGAGTAACCGAGTTTTCTGCGTGCGTGTTAGTTAACCAAAATAATTCAAGGAAATACCCGAGTTTTTTAGGAATTCCCAGAAAACCACTGCACTGACTGCATTTTTAGGCCCTGAACACACGGGATTCCGTATCCCAGATTCGGAATGCGGGATACAGAATCTGAGTCTGTTCAGACACGGCGACTGAATCTCAGACGCGGGCCTTCAGTCACTTGCAGTGCCGTGCTGTTATGGACCTAGCATTGCTGTTCTTTGTTTCTGTCGAATTAGTCTAGAAGTGCTGTATTTAAAGTCAGGGATTGGGCTCTACTAAGCTAATAAATTTTTCATTGTCAAATAATGTACATTCTATGATCGTTGTATAGTAAGGAACGCCTTGCTTATTCGATTTAAATAGAAGTTGCAGAAAATCTGCTACGCCTATGATATGATATCATATGTTCTGGCTGGCAAAAGTAGGCGAGTCCAGGCCGTGGTACACGTGGACTCATATCCTCTATATGCTCCAATGGTAAATCGGTATCCGAGATACAGAATGTGTCGCCGGCGGCCGATTTTCCTTATCTCTCCATTTCGGCCGCCGGCTACAAATTCTGTATCTCGGATACCGATTTACCATTGGAGCATATAGAGGATATGAGTCCACGTGTACCACGGCCTGGACTGCCGACAGAAACAAAGAACAGCAATGCTAGGTCCATAACAGCACGGCACTGCAAGTGACTGAAGGCCCGCGTCTGAGATTCAGTCGCCGCGTCTGAACAGACTCAGATTCTGTATCCCGCATACCGAATCTGGGAAACGGAATCCCGTGTGTTCAGGGCCTTAAGCCCGTCTAACTGCATACAAGCAAAAAATGTGCTCGCAAACGAACCAGATTGAAATATTCGATTACGAAATGAATTAGGCCGAAAATAAATGCAAACTGACAACTTAAAAGTAAGTACAAATTAGCAAAAAAATCCGAAATATGCATAAAAAGGCTAAAAAAGCAAAAAACACAAATTTTGCAGAGGTTCCCTTTATGATGTACCTATACAAGGAACAAGGAAGGATATTTCGAAATTCAACCCCTAAACGGGTAAAATGGGGGTTCCAATTTTGTATGGAAAAATAATATTAAATAGACATTTCGACTTGGCACGTCTTAGGAGTACTCCTAAAAACAAATAAGCAAACACGTACTTCGTGATTTTCCAAAAAAACGATCCCTTAGGGGGTGAAATGGGGTAACTAAGCCTAAACATCGATATGGGTGTCGTTATTAAGGTTTTTAGGGACGTTAATTGCGGAAATAGCATTTATTTTTATGTCCAAAACGGTAGACATGACATACATTTAAAACCCTATAGTGGTGAAACGAGGTTTCAGAGACAAATTATTTTTGGGCAGAACAACGTTTGCCGGGCCAGCTACTCTAAAATATAAACGCGGGCGACGTACAAATAATTTTGCTCATCCCAAGAGTCATCGTGCTGATTGCTCTTAGAAAACTGCCATCGGGACAGTTTTCATTACAACCAGCGCTCGCCCCTTGGCGTGTATAAAATTATCGGTATGTCTCGCCCTTGTTATATTACTAATGATAACACGTAAAACCACGTTTTATCAGTGACGTCAACCTTCTCTTTTATTTTTAGTTTTTAGGGACTTGTAAATACTTACCTGCTGGTACAATAAGGAAAAGTTTTTTTCGAATGAGGTGTAACGCAAACCAATGAATCTTTAGGTATATTTAGTATTATAATATGACCCATATGCTTCATATACCGATTTATATGAGAAATGAGCTGGAAATACATACACTAGACAAAAACCAGCAGAAAAGAGAGACAAAATCGTCAAGCATGGGAAGTAAATAGTTGAAACATTGATTAAAAAAATACATAAAATAGCCTAAAACCATTTTTTTTAAATTCTAGAAAACATTAGTCCACTCAAAAAGCATTAACGAAGACAGTTAAAAATTTATTAATAAATAACCAGTAAAACAAAAGTGGGCGTTGTGTCCAAGGTGGACGTTATGACCAAATGCGAAGGTGGACGTTGTGACCAGAGTGGGCGTTATGGCGGTGGACGTTGTGACCAAATTTGAAAGTGGACGTTGTGACCAGAGTGGGCGTTATGGCGGTGGACGTTGTGTCCAAGGTGGACGTTGTGACCAAATATGAAAGTGGACGTTGTGACCAGAGTGGGCGTTATGGCGGTGGGCGTTGTGTCCAAGGTGGACGTTGTGACCAAATTTGAAAGTGGACGTTGTGACCAGAGTGGGCGATATGGCGGTGGACGTTGTGTCCAGAGTGGACGTTACGACCGACGCTGTAAACTGTTATTCTCAAGAGGCGTCGGTGGACGTTGTGACCAGAGTGGGCGTTATGGCGGTGGACGTTGTGTCCAAGGTGGACGTTGTGACCAAATGCGAAGGTGGACGTTGTGTCCAGAGTGGGCGTTATGGCGGTGGACGTTGTGTCCAAGGTGGACGTTGTGACCAAATTTGAAAGTGGACGTTGTGTCCAACATGGCGGCCATACTAGGTGGTGGACGTT
Source organism: Agriotes lineatus (assembly GCA_940337035.1). Classification (NCBI taxonomy): domain Eukaryota; kingdom Metazoa; phylum Arthropoda; class Insecta; order Coleoptera; family Elateridae; genus Agriotes; species Agriotes lineatus. The sequence goes on from CALNHX010012373.1 coordinate 22,485, forward strand.
GTGACCAGTGGGCGTTGTGTCCAGGCCCCGGTTAGCCAAAGCAAAATAAGACTAACGCTGCAGAATTCAATTTCCTGTCGGTGCGACGTTCTCGTCGTACAATGTATTTAACTTTAGTTTTTACTTAAAAGGTACTTCCGTTTAATAAATAAATCGCCATGTATAGCCGATAGTTTTAAATGGAACATAAACGTCACACACGAGTGATAATGGTAAACTGGCGGAACACGCTGTAAATAGTATTGTTGGGTAGGCTTTAATTGAATAATCGTAGTAAGAGATTATCAATTAAAAGAATTCGCAAGTTAAAGTTAGCAAGTTTAAATTAGTTCCTATGAGAAAAACATTAAAATGAATCAACTGCGTCCAATTTACTGAAAATGTATATTTTCATCGACCCAGCAGTGCTTTTTAAATCGACGTTAATAAATTGCGAGAACTTCCTGTTCCCTTTATATAAGCAGAACTGCATTTTACACAAAATAGCTAGCTATTCGTAAATATTTGCACGCTTCCACGTGGATATAATCTTGAACAATATTTCTTCCGCAGTTTGTATTTCTAGAGCAGCCTACGTTACAGCGCCGTAAGGTGGGCGGACTCGTGCAAACCATTAAAAAATTATTTTCATGAATTCGGTAGTTACCCATTCATAAGTTTCATTTACTTTTTAGCGTATTAGTGAAATATAACACGAGACTGCCACAAAGAAGTTTCGGAAATGATCACAACGGATTGCATTGTAATATACAGGGTGAGCATCACAAAACGTTTCCTCTGATGACGACGAAGTTGATATGGATTTTTAGTATCCAAAGATTATACCAGACAATGGTATATATTGAAAATCAATGTGGGAAAGGATAGTAAAATACAAAAAATTATAATGCTCAATAAATAATCAATTTCGCAATATCAGATCGAAGCCGAAGGCTGAGTTTCATAATTTTCATGTCTCGTGTATAAACATCTACTTTTAGCACTTGTTGCACAAATAGCTATTTTCTACGACCTTAAATGTATTGTTATTAATCCATTAATATCGATTTAACAAAGGTTTACATTCTTGTCATTTATAATTTATGTCATAGTAAAAAGATGGCCGTGGATAAATAGCCGGCACAGGTGACTATATTTCTGCAACCGGTAGTTGTCAAAGTTAGTTATCAAAGGTAAACGATAATAGTACACATTTTACATTATTCACTACATAATGCTTTAATTATTTAAAACACTTTAACGAAAGACGTAACTAGAATAACTTTATAACCTCACTTCTAGTTTAAAATACGTAAATTCAAAATCAGCTGTTTACTTTTAGCACATGTGCTATACGCAAACACCTGATTCAATTTTTAGCACGCTGATTTATAATACGTCATTTTTAGTACGACAGGTGATTGGTAAAAAACCTACTTTTAGCAGGCGTTGTAGAAAAATATAATTATATGTAACTGAGAGAATGGTTTTCACGACTAAATAATAAATTATTTCATATCTTAAATACGTTATATTTATTTGATTTTTCGATTGATAGAGCAGTAAGCTTTAATATTAGTAGATGCGGCAAGCGAGTCGCCATTCCCTACTAACAGAACGAATTCGGCACCCGACTTAAAAAATAAAAATGGAGTAAATTTTAAGTTGTTAACATTTGGATAGCAGCACTAAATCAAAGATAACGATTTACTAAATGGAGTTATTTATGCTACCGCCCCCTTTTATATTATTTAGTTGAATAATGCGTGCTGTGTTTAAATATTTACGCACAATATATATAAATGACAAAAAAGCGGCATCGAAAATGGTAAAATACCACCCGAATGCAGCTGTGATTTAAACATTTGGAAGTTGATACGGTAAGTACATTTTCTAGCTGCTAGTGTTCGCAGCATGAATTATGAAAACGGTCTCCTCACGCAGCCATAACCCAATGTTAATAACCAGTACCAAAAAAGCAACAGAGTTAACGAGCACATTTTAATTTCACGGCCACTGTGCGTAAACGGAAAGCCGCCTAAGAATTTATTATTAGCGTTTCGTCTGGTGTGTTCCCTAACATTAATGTACAAATTCTTCGCAGAATAGCGCAGGAGTGTAATTAAGATGTCCAAAATTGGCCTATCATAAGTGATTATGAAAGAACTAGTTACAAAGTTAAAGTCAAGACACTTTTAATGCATTTAAAACGATTGCACCTATTTCGTTTCTAAATGGAAGAAATTTTCAAATTTCACGGGAACGGCGAAATATATCAATCAAGCGCTTTATCGGGGAATTCTAAAAAGTAACAATGTTGCAGTATTGTTGACATAGCATTTTAATAGTTCCGTTAATAAGAAGTGATACGTTTCGAACACTAATGTATGTATGCAAATAGTAAATTAATTAAAGTCTGGTTACTATGAAAAACAATCTTAATCACCTTTCATATTAACATGTTTTATATAGTACACCTTAGAATATATAAAGATATTATTTGTTATACTCGCATATACAGGAAGTTTGAAAATACTCGCAAATTTTAATTGTGTATAGCGAAAATTGACATAAACGCAGATCACAAAGCAACCTTTTTCGAAAAATTAATAAATTCTGATACTGATTTTGACTTCGACCATTTTTACAAATTTCTATTGCAAGCTCTTAATCAATTACGGCCAACACAAAGTTATATGGAAGGTCTCATGATAATACACAATTTTTGTGAAGACTGCAACCAGCTTGGCGTTAAAAGAAAATCGGAAAACTAAAGTCGAGTATGTCACGCCAGATGGATATCCGATAACTCGAGAAAGACCTAATCTATCAGGGTGATTTCTTCTCCAGTTTGTGTGGAATATTGATGCAAACAACTGAAACCCATTTGGCCGAGATCGGTCGCTTTTCTTTGTGTTTGCCGATTTGAATCCAGGATGCCAAGACTAGCGCCAGAATTATGACAGAGTAAAATAACGATATATCGATAATAATATCGATAGATCGATTATCGATATTTACATATTTCCAGTTTTTTACATATCGATACGTATCGATATATATCGAGAGATAAAAAAAAAACTGTTCCTCAGCGGGCTGTGGAAATTCAACCTATGAATAATATGTTGGTGACAC
>CALNHX010012374.1:0-25593 GCA_940337035.1 Agriotes lineatus
TCACTCCCATTACTCGTTTCAGGTATTTCATTTCCGTTGCTTGTATTTTGTTTTTTTTTTTGTCTGAGAGTACCCACGATTTGCATCCATAGGTTAAGACTGGTCTATATATTGTATTAAATACTTTTATTTGTGTCTGTTTAGCTATTTCTTTTTTATTTATGAATTTTTGGTTCATTGCGTAGTATAGTTTTGTTTTTTTCGATTCTTTCATTTATTTCAGCTTCTTGTTTTCCCATTCTCTCGAATGTTACCCCCAAATATTTGAATTCTGCTTGATCTATCTTGACATTGCTTATTTCAATATTTGTGTTAATATCTTTGTCTCCTATTACCATTATTTTCGTTTTGTTTATATTTATTTCCATGCCTTCTTCTTCCATTATCTCTTTTCATATGTTTAGGTTTTCTTGTATTTTCTTTTCACTTCCCGCTGTTATCACTAAAGCTGATATTATATGGCAAATGCATATTTTGTATAATTGATATGCCGGAAAAACTTTTTGCATATGTACACTAATTATGTGAAAACAAATCGTTTAAGCCAAGTTTCATTTTGCATATTTTGCATATTTATACGCTTTTGATCATATTTTATGAATTTTGCATATTTGGTTATATTTAGCAATAATTTGTAATGTATGAAGAACTTTTTGAATTTTTTTTGTTAAATTTACTATTTTATTAAATTTATTAATAAAATTTTTATGTACAACTAACATATATACTTTCACTTTCTGCCGTTGGAGTGCAGTGTGGGTATCGAAATGAGCAGAGGAAAGGGGAAGTCCCTGTTAAAATCTTTAACTATATAAACATAGACTGCCAGCAACCCCCATTTTTCCCATAGAAGCAGTGTATAAGGAATCGGCCAACACAAAAACCATTTCAAGAGTGTTGGGTGAATAACAGTCTGGTGGGGTTAGAGAAAATCTCATTTTTATGTTCCTTACAACGTGAAGTTGGTGTTGGCAGTCCATGTTTATATAGTCAAGCGTTAAAATGAATGATGTCTTTGAATAAAAATTAGAGAAATAAATATACTCATACAAAATAATTGAAATTTTTACATTATTTAGAATACCTACTCCTACTTATTTTCAAAAAAATTAGAGCATATTATGTGCATATATTATAACTTTGGGTGCATATACTGAACAAAATGTATGCATATATATGCGCATATTTTCGTACTTTTGAGTGCATATAAGCATCAGCTTTAGTTATCACTAGGCCATCCACGAAAACTCCTGCTGCTATTTCCACTCTTTCCAGGTTTCTCTGTCCGATGAATAGTTTATTTGCTTTTTGTTCACTTTTCTTGATAATCCCGTCCATATGCACACTGAATCAAGTTGGACTTAGTCCTCCTCCTTGTCGTAGTCCGATTTCTGTTTTAAATCCTTCTGATTTCATGTTATTACTTATTATATAGTTTGTGTCGTTTTTATGCAGATCTTGGATTACTTTTATTATTTTACTGTTTATTCCTTTTTTCTTAAGTCCTTTCCATACTTTTTCTCTCGGAACTGTATCGAAAGCCTTCTGCAGATCTATGAAAGCTAGGTAGATATTTTTATTTTGTGGTTGTTTTTTCTCTATTATGTGTTTTATTATAAAGATATGATCTTGGGTGTTTCTTCCGGGTCTGAATCCGTTTTGTGGTTCTGCTAGTTTGGTTCTAGGATTATCTTTAATCTGTTATTAATAATTTGCTCGTATATATTTACTATGGTGTTCAATAGTGTTATCCCTCTATAGTTTTTGCATTGTTTTTTGTCTCCCTTTTGTTTTTTGTCTCCCTTGTTGTGTATTGGCTTTATTAGTGCTACTCCCCACTCTTCCGGTATTTTTTCGTTTCTCCATGCTTTGTTTAGAATTTCTAGAAGGGTTTTCCTCCCCACCTCCCCCATGTTCTTTATCATTTCTGTGGTAATTCTGTCGTTTCCTGGTGCTTTGCCATTTTTTAGTCTTTTAATTACATTTTTCAGTTCGTTTTTATTTCTTCAGTTTCTTCTTCTTCTCTCTGGGTTTCGGTTTCTGTTTCATTTGTATTCTCTTCATTGTTTTGTCTTTGTTGTCCTAGTAGTTCCTGGAAGTATTCTCTCCATCTTTCCATTATATCTTTTTTATTTGTTGGTATTTCTTGGTTTTTATTTTTATGTATATTTCTTGTGTTGTTTTTTTTTCTAAGGGTTTTTAGTACCCTATAGAATAATCTCTGATTTCCATTACTATCATTTTCCATCTTATTTCCGAACTCTATCCATGATTTTTCTTTTGCTGCTGCCACTAGCTCCTTTACTTTTGTTCTTTGTTTCTTGCATGTTTCATACTGTTGTGGGGTTTTGTTTGTTAAATATTTTTTCCATTCCATTCTTCTTGATTTCTGTTTGCGTTTTCCCATTAACTGCTTTGCATATTCCGCCTTTATAATGATTTCTTTGAATATGTTCCATCCTTGATGTGTATTAGCTTGTTTTATACTATCAAATTTTTCCTGTAGTTTGTTTTCCGTTGTTTTTAAGTATTTTGCAGCGATGTCTTTATTTCTAAGTTTATAACTTTTTATTGTTTTGTAGCTTTCTTTTTTTATTGTCATGTTTTTTTTTTCTATTTCTGTGTATTTCTGTTTTATTTTTCTTCTCAATAAGTAGTGGTCGCTATAAATTTCCTCTCCTCTTCTCACTCTTACGTCTAATATGTTTTTTCTTTCTTTTTTTTTTGAACTATTATATAGTCGATTATTGATTGTTCTCATTTTCATAGTATTATTTTCTCCGTTGTTCTTTGCTTTATTTTGCCTTTTGTTTGGTTTATTATTGTCCTTTGCCCGAGTCGTTAACTGATTTTTTTAGATATTGGCTGCCGTCAGTTTTTTTTTTGTTTGGATTGGTTGACCTTTCCTGTAACTGTTCAGAATGATTCTTCGTTCCATTCCCAGCATATTCCGTTCATTATCAGTTTCTTATAGCCTACCTTTGTCTGTTTGCCTCGTTCTCTTTCCATTTTGCCTCTTTCCCTTTTAACTTTTTGGATTTCACGTCCTTGTTTAGTGAGATCTGACTCGATATAATTTTTCTGTGAGATTCCTTAGTTAAATAATTCCAGCATGCCATGAATCATAAATACAGTTCATTTGAAGGGTCCTGAAAGAAAGATTTTAACATATTTGGGCAATTATTACCTTCTGGTAGAAAATAAACCTTCAAGCCTTCAAATATCAATAGCATTCTATGTATCGCATATAACAAACTTAAAAATCTAGTACTAATGTGGCTTAAAACTTTTGTAAACTCAATTTGTGCAAGATTAAATTATGAATGTCGTTACTGTTTGTTGTTTTCTTAACTTTATATAGCAAATCTCTGGGGAAAAAACGGACCGGACGCACGGACACTTCAAATAACGTACAGTCCGTTGTAAAAATGGACATATGGCAACTCTACGCAACGGTGACAAAAACCGTAAGCAGAATTTAAAAATGCTTGAACCTTAACCGAAACGATATTTTATTTCGGTTCAAGTCTCTGCATTCAACACAATACTGTTAAACTATTGTATGATCAAAAATTATTTTCATCTATGGAATAGTTCCAAATTTATAAATGCAACTATAATTCACTTAAAAAGCAAATGTCAAGTTTGGTATTTAAGTATAAACGTAGTTGCATTCATAAATTAGGAACTTTTCCATAGCCACAATAGATGAGAATAATTTTTGATCATACTTTATTTAGATATGGGGCATTCAATTTAAAGAAAAAGTAAGTTTGCTTCGCCACATTTTTTGAGCTACCCTATATAATAAAAACATATTTTAGTAATGTGCACCATCTTCGTACCTACGTGATTGTTATATCATTCTCATAGTTTTAGAAGTATCTTCCGCTTCATTGCCGGACCATATATACTATTAAAAAAGGATAATGAGACAAGATTATTAGTTTTCCTTAAATATACGTCAAAAATAGACAATCTGTACACGAGATTTATACATTCCTGTGTCATTTAAATATCGCAATTCTTTATGCAATATTCTTTTCATAAAAAAATAGCTGCGTCACCAATTACGAGTATTTTAAATATCGCCCTTAGCTTGAAACTCAGACGAGTGGGCGAAACAAAACGCCTCAAGGTGGCAGACTTGATAACGAACTTCGGCGAAATCACCAGATTAATGACAACAAACATCCGACACCTGCAGTCCAGCACTTTGTGATTACACAACGTTTTTTGCGCATTGTTCTTTTAAACGGTCGCTTTATTCAGCGTGGTTTTCCAGCATGTGCTCCAAACAAAATAATTCGCAAAAACTATCGAAAACGTGCAGAACGTGTTTGAATCCTATTTCGGAAAACGAGGAGTGCATAAATTTGGATTCTGGGGAAGTTGAAGCGACTAGGATCAGATATAAACTGCAGAACTTTATTCCTGAACTTGTAAGTACTTTTTATTTTTTTATTTTTCGTATAGTATAGTATCGAAGTTATCTTTTAGCGCGTTTAATTTTGGAATTTCTGAAGTTAAAATATGAAAGTTTTAACAAATACTCTTAATTGGATCTAATATTTGTAAAAATATTGAAACTATTCAGTGTGTTCAAAACATGGGAATGTTGTGAACTAAACTTAGAGCGAGCCGAGTGCTCCTGCAATCGGCATTTAATTATTCCAATGCTAGACAGTTTCGGTGTTATCAATTTGTTGTGCAGATTTTCAATCTGAAATCAAATGTTCACGGGTTTAGTTTTTATACAGGGTGTTAAAAGGGGTAACACAATTTAACAAGTGATAGTACTCATCTACTCTTTAAAATAAGAAAAAAAGTTCCTATGAAAATAGGCCTGGAAATGATTCATACGGAAACTACACTCAGAAAAGGGCGAAGGGTGCATTCCTGAAGTACCGAATGTCAATCTTTAGGTTCGCTTTTCGTGAAAACTGATGTTCTTAGCTATTTCAAACAGGAGTACCATTTTATGTAGAAAACTCTAGAATATCTAACCAGAATTGATTAAAATGTTGACTGTAAAAAGTTACGATAAAAAGCATATGCAGCAGGCGCTCGATAACGTGAACGAATCCAAACCAAGTGTGTTCACATTATTGTTTAAGAAAATTATTAAAAGAAACGTGTAATAACAAAAACAAAACATTCTGACAGCGATAAGTAATACCTACACATTTTTATTAAGAAGAAAAATAAGCTGTTATTTTAGTCTGCATAAATTTGCGGTTATGTTCAACGACTAAAATGAAATGAAAACATTGAAAACGCATCATAAAACCCGCCCAATTGAATCAGCTGCGTCACGGAGGTGAATTCCGTACATAAATCGGCGACTAAACGTCCCTAAGAACTGTTTACGTTATCGAACGGCACAGGTTGTTTACCTTATCGGGCGTTCTGTTTGATCCTATAGTATGAATTATGTGTTTACATTAGCGCGATGTTTCCATTACCCGGTGTTTACGTTATCCAGCGTTTGCTGTATCTTAGTTATACAATCCTTATTTTTCAACCCTCGCAGGGTTTTAGCTACCTTAGTACGTATTTCTGAATGTATGTTGATACGAACTTTTGGTCTTATTTGGATGTGTTGTACTATATCCCAGTAAAGTCTGTTAGTCTGTTTGTTATTATTAGATCTTGAGCAAGCCTTTCCTGACTTACTCAAGTGTTTCTAACAATTGCATGTCCTAGCCTTTTAGACATTTAGCTGAATGCTTGAAGTTATTGAAAAGAGAATTTTCCAATGAATTGCTGATAATTCTCCATAAAAATGTAGACATTTTAAAGAAAAGTTCAAGGAAGATTTGCTACAAACTTGCTAAACCACTACATATCTAGGATTGTAGAAAATTTACAAAATACTAAATAAAATAGTTTTTGAAATTTCCTGAATCTTAGAAAAACATTACGGAAATTGAATGTAAATTACCTGAAGGTCTCCTGCAAATTAGACAGAAAAATTGTGAAAATTCGTGGTAAAAGCATACATTTTAAATAAAAGTCGCCACGACATAGATATCAACTTTAAACTTGCTAAAAATTGAAGAAAAATGCAACAAACCCGTTCCAATTAAAAGAAAATTTGCAATTAACTAAATTTGTTTAAGATTAACTTCAGAAAACTTTTTTAAGATTTCTCGGAATTTACACAGTTATTGAAAATAAAATTGGATACAAACTTGCACATAATTCACAAAGCATTGGCTATACATTTGCTGAAACTTTTCAGCAAACTTATAAACATTTTAGAAAAAAAATTTAATGTAATTAGCTAAAATGTTTCTGCAAGTGAAGCAGAGAAATGCTGAAAAGTTGTGGTAAACATGTACGACTAGCTCTAATTACTGCTAACATGCCTGGTTTTCCATACATTTCCATTAGTTCCTTGTTTGTTCGTCTTACATACATGTCTCCTATTTTCTTTCCTACGTAAATTCTTTTCAGCAAGTTTCGCTCCCAAACCTCTAACTTATTTACTGTAATTTGGCAGAGTGTCCAGGTCTCGCATCCATATAGAACTACCGGTCTGATTACAGACTGATCTATTCGAACCTTGGTTTTTCTGAGACATTTTTTGAGTTTCAAAATCGTAGTTATACCCCTGCGCTCTTATTACCTTTGTTCAGTGTTTGATCTATATCAATGGTTTCTTCATTATTGTTTGACAAGATGACGCCTCCCAGTAGTTTCGACTTTTTCGAAACTGTTTCCCATCAACTGCACTGGTTACCATTAGCTCCGCTTCCGTTGTACTTCCCCCTCTCATTACCATGTATTTCGTAATTTCTTCATTGATCTCCAGTCCTTTTTCTTTTGCTACTTTTTCTAAACTTCGTACTACTGTTTTTAATTTCCTTTAGTTCTTGCTATCATAGCTGTCATTGGCGTATGCTAAGCATTCATGTCGATGATGTAAGGTCGTTCCTTGTGTTTATGTATGGCTCTCTCTCTTGGTGTTTGTTCTAATAGCAAGTTAAATAGGGTGGTAGATACTGAGTCACCATGCCTAAGACCTTTGTAAACTGAGAATCCTTCTGAAGTAGGTCCGTTTTTATAACATTGTCATGATATCATCGCCTCAAATAGCTTATCTCTGTTTATTGTATCATAGGCTCTTTTAAAATCTATAAATACGGTATGAAGGGCGAGGTTGTGTTCGTATGGATTTGTTAGGATCTGCTTCATTAGAAATATCTGATTTTGTACGGATCTATTTAACCTAAAACCACACTGGTAATCCCCTACAGTGCGTTCCATCCTGTCATTGCGCCGCTTCTTCAGGCAATTGGCGAGAATTTTGTATGTGACATCTAAAAGCGCAATACCTCTGTAATTTTCACTTACTGTCAGGTTTTCTTTTTTGTGAACTGGAAACAGTATTGCCTCTGACCATTTCTGGGGCATTACTTCTTCTTTCTAAATTTTTCTGTCTAAACCTTCTTGAGTTGCTCCAACTAGTTCTCCTTTCTTATTTTTGCAGTATAGGAGGTTCGCTGATTTTTTTTTTGTTTAACTTTGCTAAATTTTTCTCTCTTCTTTATTCATAAAATTACTTTCCATTTTTTCCAGATTTTTTACCAACTGTTTTTGTTTCTTGTCTCTGCATATTCTTTTCGCTCTTCTCGTAATTTCTTCGTATTCTTGTCTTTGTTGTGCCGAGCCTCCCGTCATCGAACCACCTAACGCAACTGCCTTTTGTCTTCCCCTGTTGCAGAATTTTTGCTGCACCATTAATAGCATTTTCGATGTTTTTCTACTGGTTTTCTATTCATTCTTGGGTTACTTCCGATTCTGCTTCGCTTAAACGTCTGTCCAGGCTACGTTTGTATGTGAGCATCTCTTCTTTTGTTCAATTTTTCTTATGTCGTATTTTATTCTTTGCTGTTTATGCATTGTTTTCTTATTTGGCTTTAACTAGTTCAATTTCATTCCAACTAGAATGGTAGCTGTCGCTATTTGCGCCTCTGTAACTTCTTTCATTTGTTATACTTTTCATGTGTTTGGTTTCCAATAAAACATGATCTTTTTCTCTGAATGATGTCATTTTTGGCAGTGGTCTATTATGATATGTTTTATCGGACTTTTTCCACTGTCTCGGGAAGTAGAGTAGATCAAAAACTCCCGAAACGTCGTGTCATAAACACCCGACACAGTGGAAGAAATCCGATAAAACGTATCAAAACATGATCAATTTGGTTTGTTGTATTACCGTTAGGAGATGAAGTACCAAGATGGATATTTTTCTGATAAAAGTATGTACTCATAATTAGTGATGCAACCTAAAAAAACCGTTCGTTTTTTTAAAAAAAAACCTGTTTTTTTTGTAAAAAAAACCAAGCGATCTGGTTTTTTATTTAAATTGGTTTTTTTCAGAATTAAAGTGGGGAACAAATTAAATGCTCGGTATTTTATTCCTACTGCAGGACATATTTTCCCGATATTTTGTCCAAATGCATGATTAGAAAATAAATGTTCGATAAAAATACTAAACGCTTGATAAGTGCATCGAGTGCTCGGTATAAAATTTATATGCATCCTAAGAAAATAAATGTTCGATAAAAATACTAAACGCTCGATAAATGCATCGAGTGCTCGGTATAAAATTTATATGCATCCTAAGAAAATAAATGTTCCATAAAAATACTAGACGCTCGACAATGATGACAAACGTTAGATATAAAATTCAAATGCCTATTAAATTAATAAACATTCGATAAACATAATTGATGCTCGATACAAAATAATGATGCTCGGTACAAAATTGAAATCTTTGGGTAAATAATAATAGACAAAACGTACGTACGATAATATTACAATAAATGCTCGGTATCAAATTTACTTGCTTTCTTTTGCTTGTTTTTTACTTACCTTTCATTCAAGATAATGATCTTATCCAGGTAAACTTTAATACTCATAAAAAATATTTTTAGTAAAAAGTACATAACTTGATAAAATACAACACAGGTACCTATTTGAAGAAAAAAATGTAATAAACTATGATAGGTAATACATAAACAACGAAACAATACTTCCAAAAAGTAAAAAAAGTAAACTCTGATCATACACAAATTACGAAACAACACTTAAATCAAGTAGGTATTCAAAAAGAAAGAAAAACGTAATAATGTAAAGTTCCATGGTAATAACGTAACATACGAGTATATCATGCACAAAATCCAAGGCAGTACACGATGGAAATGCAATCATTAATCGGAAGATGGCCGGGCGAGATTATCTGAAATTCAAAAAAGGCATATCTACGGAAGGAAAATACACGATTTACTGACCTATTGAACTAAAAGAGCCCTTTTAGATTTAGCTGGTCGACCACGACGTCTTTTCGTTCCAATTGGAATTGCTTTTGCTTCTGGAGGTGGTGCGGTCAATTTTAGTCGAATAGCCAATCCCACTATGTGTTTACATAACAGCATTTTAAAGTAGGCTGGACAATCACATTCAGCATTAATCCAATCATCTTGATCTTCAGGAATTGTTGTTGTCCACACATTAAACATAACAGTTTTATATTCTTCAAAACTGTTAAAGTCTAGGCTCGAACATTTTTCCAGCTCGTCCTGACTAACTTCAATGTTTTTTTTTGCAGGGATAATGTAAACACAACCAGACGGTGACACATTAGAAACAATCGTTTTTTGTTGTTTGACCCATCCGTAAGATCTTGTCCACAAATCTAGGTCAATAACCGGTTTTAATTGCACTTCTTTTAATTTTGACGCATAATTACGAGACCAGTCGGTTACGTGTTTCTTAAGTAATACTGAGAATCTAGACAGAGGAAGCCTTTCTCTTAGAGTATTTTCGTCCTTGATAATTCTGTTAAAAGACTCTAGGCCGTTATTAGTACTTGGAGTTTTCTTGTCTACCCGTTCATACCAATTTCGATTTAACTGGAGCCATTCACATTCAAAATAATTTATAAAGTTTTTTTGTTCCTTCCATTTGGAAAGAAACGTGATGGAAGCTTTGTCGAATACGTCTGGATTTTTACTTAGTTGAAGACAATCAAGATCTTCCAGGATTTTAGAGATATTTTCTTTAGGATGCACGAGTTGATCAGCTTTTTTTCTTACATTTTTTTTCATATGTGCCCAACACATCTTAATTGTAACGTTTGAACCAAACACAATTTTAAAAGCATTTTGTATGCTATGAGCCGCATCGCATATTAATATCGATGGATTAATGCTTTCACCAAAAACTTTCTCCGCACCAATTCTCAGAGCTTTGAATGCAAAAACAAAGTCCTCTGTTTGCTCATAGGTGCAAACTGCTACTCCAAAAGTATGGAATGTTCTGGCTCGATCTGTTGTTCCAAACACAAGTAGCGGAAAACCTTGCCACATAACCTTATATGTTGCATCTGCATGGATATGGCAGGCATTTAACGATAACCTTAATAAATTTTTGGTAGTCATAAAAAATCGAAAAAGAGACGGATCCCCATATTCCACTTGATGAGATAGTATGAAAGCCTCATCTTCGCCATCTGGTACCTGAGAGTGGTCAATGCAAAATTTTTCTAATTCACCAAGGCTTATGGAATTCGAACCGAATTTTGATGTTCTTAAAGAAGCCAAATAGTTATTTAATTGTTTCTTTTTGGGAATTGGTAAATCCTTCTTCGCTAAAAGTTCTAAAATCTTTTTTGGTTTAACTTTTGGGTCGTATTCGAACAAGGTCTTAATCTCTGTTTTAGTATGTTGGCTCATTTTAACGGTCGCCTTGGATACTATACTGTCGCAAGTATGGAGCAATTCCGATCGATATAAAAATACATCTTCAGTATTGGCCGGATAATACAAATACACACCAGAGGCACATTGCTCTCCGCGATATTTTACTTTATTGCAACGATAAATAGCACTAACGTTTCCATCTGTATCGACATTTTTATGAGAAAAGCTCCAAATGCCTTCTTCTTTCACTGATTTGAGAGCTAAGGCTTTGCTATTGAACAGTTGTTCTCTTTTCCACTTCTTATCTACCTTCTTCCTTCTTTTCTTTGGTGCATGCTTCTCAAATACATCACTCTCACTTTCCTCAGATGAACTGTATTGAGGAATCTCACTGTGACTCATACTTAAAGTCAGTTCTAACGTAATAAACACACAATACAGAATAGCAATAAACACTCCGTAAATAAAACTGCAGATCCCTCACATAACATGCACTGATACGCGCACACGCCCATCCAGTTTTTATAGGTTATGCTGCACTTGGCGCGCAAATGGAACCTTTGAAACGCATTAAATTATCGAGCGTTTATTAATACAATATTGTACAAAATTTCAATTAATAGTAAACTGCAGATATCCAGCATTTGGTTTTTTAGGGTACATTTTTAATTAATATAGCGAGCAGAAATTACCGTGCAAATAAAATATTTTATATTGTAGATTTCATTAAAATACTAAGCATTTCCAATTAATTTAACGTGCATTTTAAATTTTTTATCGAGCATTTAGTATTTTTTTAGCTTGCAAAATGCATTAAAATACCGAATGTTTATCACCACCCATTAAAGTGTAGTGAATAACAAGTAATTTGTTTGGAAAAACAAAAAACAGATATTTTTAAATAAAAATAATACATTTCGTAGGTAAAGTGAATTATAGAATTTATAATAACAAAAAAAAAGCAAATATTTCTAAAGAAAAATAGAAACTTAGCCAAAGTGGATATACAGGGTGTTAGGAAAGTCGACTGAAAAATTTCTAGGGGTGAATTCTTGGCCCAAAATATGATGATTTAACTCAACTTACCTATATACAAAGTTGCTTAGTTTAGCCGCTAGAGGGCTTTAAAGATGATTAGCTTTTTTTAATTTTTTCAAATAGGTAAGTCGAAAAATCGTTGATGAATTTTATTAATTTTTTGGCCATGCGTTTTTACCAGTAAACTTAAGCATTTTGTGGCATAAACCCTAATTTCAAAAATTACAGGGTGTTTAAAAACTTTTGTCACAATAATTATCCATCTAATGTTTTTTATGGATAGCTACTTTGATTTATAAGCTATTTCCTCTCTTAAAAAAATTTAGTTGGTTAAACGGTTTAGCCACAAAAAATATTTTCTAAATCCCTACAAGGCTGAATCAGTAATTTTAACTCAGCACTAGGCTTTTATAGAGCTTTAGAAAATATTTTTTTGTGGCTAAACCGTTTACCCAACTAAAATTTTTTTAAGAGAGTGAATAGCTTCTAAATTAAAGTAACTGTCCAGAAAAAAAATTGGTAGTGATTATACAGGGGGTTAAAACATTTAAAAAGCTAGTCGCTTTAAATAATTGGGGACCTGCGTTTGAAGGAATAATGGGTAATAATGCGGTTGTCTAATGCGTGATGCTCACCGCATCACCACGTGTCATGAATTTGACACGCGACAGCCGGGTGTGAGAGCGAGAATATGGAAGCTCTGACCTTCCGCCTTGCAGGCCAAGCTCCTTCATGGGGTGTTAGTGCCTCACCATTATTATTATTATTAATTTTTAAAGCCCTCTAGCGGCTAAACTAAGCAACTTTGTATATAGGTAAGTTGAGTTAAATCATTATATTTTAGGACAAGGATTCACCCCTAGAAATTTTTCCGTCGATTTCCCTAACGCCCTGTAGAAATTATAATAATGCAGAAATTACTCTCTAACAGACATGGCTGCCTCCTCAACTGACTCGGAGTCAGTATCCATGCAGTTTACGTCGCCCATGTCACTGTCTGATGAATCGCTAACGTAACTTGATTCGTCGATCAGGTCGACAGTTTCAGAGCTGGGTCCAGCTTAAATCAACTTCCAATAGGGGTGGGTACCTACCAAAACATGCCGCCAATTACAAAAATGAATAAAAAACAAAAAAAAAACGTTTTTTTCTGTTTTTTTTCTAGGTTTTTTATTCGATTTAAAAAAACGCGTTTTTTACATCACTACTCATAATTTTCATGTTTCTTTCCACAGCGAATTCAATTAGCTTTCTACCATATTCGTTTCTTTAAGTGCACTTGCTAAATTTACCTATGGCCGGCCTATATATTTCTTCCTTTCCTATTTTAGAATTACGGTTGCCAATTACAATTTTTATGTCATAATTTGGTGTCTCCCTGTATAAATCTTCTAGATTTTCATAAAATTTAGATTTAGTCTCCTCATCCTTATGTTCTGTAGGCGCGTGTACCTACATTAATTATGCTTAACTTCCGATATTTTCCCCTTAGTTTAGTCTAATGTTGTTTCAAATTTGTGTGTATCATGAATCCTATACCATAAGTTCTTTTATCACTTCCACTGTTGAAAAACATGTATTTTTCCATTTCCCTATATTAACACTCTTTTGATTGGTTTCTTGGAGTGCTACGATATCTAGGTAATGTCTTTGCGATTCAATTACTACTGTTTTTATCAGGGTTTGAAAAAAACCGGGTTTTTTCAGAAAATCCCAACCCACTGGGCCCATGGGGGTTTATTTCGGGTTTTTTAGCTCATCGATTTTTTTCGACAAGCTGCAGTAGAATTCCGCCGTCTGAGGGGTCGGACATTGTAATCTAGAACATTTGCAAGGCACGTAAATTCACAATCTGTTAGGCGGACACCCACGGTCGCTGAAAATTTGCTCGCTTAAAGGAGGTGTCCGTTCACGAGAAATTTGTACTAATAATCAACAGAAGTTATTTTACATTAAATTTGTTAGTACATAATACATTAGTAGATACAATAAATAATTAGAGAGATAAAAAAGACACATTTAAATGAAAATAAAATTTAAAACACATACATGATTAAGAGAGAAAAAAGTCTATAATTGTTTTTTGACACAATTTGTTTTTTTCTAGTAATACATTTTTAAAATACTCCTCTAAACTGGTCGTTAATTCATATCCTTTTATATCGCCATTTTCTGTGGTAAACGATTTGATTGTTTGCAGAATTGACAAAACTTCTTTATTTGAGTTAATACCATTTTCAGGGTTATACTGCTGTACTTCAACCTCAATTTCACTATCTGTTTCTTGTTGTGATTCGATACTCTCAAAATTTATATCAACACTTTCATCTTCATACACTAAATTTTCATCTATCCCAACGTATGTCTCAAAATCCACGTCATTTGTTGTAGTTATTGTATCATTTTAGACCTTTCAGAAATAATAGACAAAGGTAACTCATCATCGGGTTCAAAATTTGTAGAAACTTCGGGAACATCTGAAAATGTGAATCCTGCTTTCTTACTTAAGCCAATTCTTTATAGATGTAGGGTTCACTTGCTCCCATGCCTTTTTAATAAAGTAAACGGCATCTAATAAACTAATGGATTTTTGTAGCTCTTCTGCTGAGTTAACGGAGTCCATTCTAGATAAAATATGTTTCAAAATTGTAGATCGATACCAACTTTTAAAATTTTTGATTATCCCTTGATCTAACGGTTGGCAAAATGCAGCGGTATTTGGGGGAAGAAAATCTATTTTGATATTTGTCAATCTTATATCACGTGGGTGAGAGGCAGCATTGTCGAGGAAAAGCAGTATTTTCCGTTTTTGCTGTCTCATTTTTTTATCAAATTGTTGCAAGAACTCGGACAATAAGTCAGCAGCCATCCAAGCTTTTGTATTGGATCGCCACACTGTTGGTAATTTATCCAAATTAAGATCAAGAAAATCCGAAGGTCTGGCAGCTGGACCGATAACAAGCAATTTTTCGGAATCTCCTACCATATTAACACAAGGCATAATTGTTAGCATTTCTAGTTTCTTTAGCCATTTTTCCACCCGCGTACTTCTCACCTTTAAATGCGAATGTCTTAGTACCTGAAGAGCCCAATGAGGATACGGACCAAGCAGTTATCAAAATCTGCAGGGACAGGCTTGGTATTGAACTTCCCGATAACGCTATTGACATAAGTCACCGTTTAAAAGGCAAAGAAGGTGGTCATCGGCCTATAATCGTTAAATTCGTTCAACGAAGCATCAAAAAGCATATATTCAAAAACAAAAGTAAGCTGAAAGGATCCAGAATTGTCATCCGAGAGGATCTTACATGGAGGAGAATGAAGCTAGTAAGATCAGCTGTGAAATTTGGTCATAACGCAGTGTGGACTAACGATGGAGTAATATTTGTGAAGGTAAATAACATTATTCACAAACTTAACACTCAGGCTGAACTAAATGCGCTCTTAATAAAGTAATGTGTGCGGTTAGCGCGAATATTTCAAACGCCATCTTAACCAAATTTTCGGTTGTCGCACGGAAAAATTAAATTTTAGTTTTTAATTTCTCAAATTCGTATTTTTGTCTTTGTTTTTGTTTTGTTTTTGACAGCGAAGACATGAATACTAGCAGCATAAAAGCAGCCCACTTAAACATTTGGTCATTGTTACCAAAAATGGATTACATTCGAAACATTATCACAACCTACGACATATTTTCTTTATCAGAAACGTGGCTTTCACCAAACATAAGTAACCAAAGTCTTTCAATTCACGATTATGATTTGATACGGCAAGATCGAAATAGTCGGGGTGGCGGAGTAGCGGTTTACATAAGAAACTCTCTGAAATACAAAATAATCAATACAAGTAATAACATTGAACAATTATGGTTTACGGTTAAAAACAAATTTGAAACATATGTCTTTGGTGTAATCTACAGACCACCATCTACAAATTATAAAACATTTGTGGATGAACTTGAAACATCATTTACATTGTGTACAACTGTTTCGGAAAAAATATTTTGCATGGGGGACATAAATATTAATTTACTAGCAAAATCAAATCCACACACTAAGTATTTTACTGAATTCTTGGAATGTCTTAATTTAAGTCAACATATTTCAGAGCCAACTAGAATTACTCTAGATTCCGAATCTCTCATTGATGTCATTTTATCTTCTGATCCCTCTCTGGTTAAATATTCGGGGGTGGAGGTTAATAATGAATCTGATCACGAACTCATATATTGTACTATCGCTGCAGAGGTACCTAAGAAAACCCCTGTTGTCAGAACCTATCGAGATTTCAAACACTTTAATTTAAATGATTTTATAAATGACTTTAAGCTATTGCCGTTACAGCAAATATATTACGTAAATGATATTAATGCAAAAATTGACATACTAAATAGCAACTTAATTAAATTGTTTGATAAACATGCCCCTTGGAAAACCGTCAAAACAACAAAACCATATATGCCTTGGCTAACTGAAAACGTAAAACTCATGATGAAATTAAGGGACAAGGCAAAACTAAGATTTAAAAAGTCGAAAAGTAATGTTCATTGGGAATATTATAAATCATTAAGGAATCTGACAAGCGCTAGCATTATAAATGAAAAAAAGGCGTACTTTGCATATAAGATAAAACATTGTTCAACAAAACAATGTTGGAAAGAATTTAATCATTTAAATGTTAAGAACTCACCAACATTTAAAATTCCCACAACTATGTCTGACCCAAATCGAATTAATAACTTTTTTATTGATAGTGTTCCTAAATTGCAAGTAGATGAAACTGTAAAAGAATTTTATTTAAATAACTTGAGAAGGGAAGGTGCTGTCAAATTTTCTTTTGTATCTGTTTCTGAAGATGAAGTCGGTCGCTATATTGGTAATATCAGAAGTAACGCGATAGGTGCAGACGGAATTAATATCAAAATGATAGCTGCGTGTTGTCCGCATATACATAAATATATCACACACATAATTAACTTCTGTCTAACAGAAAGCGTTTACCCTGACATTTGGAAGCACGCTATTGTAACTCCGAAACCTAAAACTAGTGATCCGGCAGAATATTCTGATCTTAGACCTATAAGCATTTTACCTACCTTCTCTAAAATTCTCGAAAAAATTATGAACAGTCAAATAATGTACTACCTAAATACAAATAACCTGCTATCAGATACACAGTCGGGATTTCGACCTGCTTATAGCTGCACCACTGCGCTGATGACTGTTACAGATGATATCCTTAAGGCAACTGACACTGGAAGATTGACAATACTTACCCTATTGGATTATAGCAAAGCATTCGACACGATTAACCACGATCTGTTGTTTGCAATACTTCAATACATGGGTTTTTCTCTAAATGCAATAGATTTATTTAAAAGTTACTTTAACAAAAGAACTCAAAGTGTAAATGTGGACGGAAATCTTTCCTCAGCACGAACCATATTACAAGGCGTGCCTCAAGGTTCGATTCTTGGCCCACTACTGTATACTGTATATACTTCAAAATTTTCTGAATTTGTTGAACATAGTAAAATGCATATGTATGCTGATGATACGCAGATTTATTGCTCATTTCTACCATCCGGGTTTGACCAGGGGATGAAAGACATCTCTAGTGACTTAAATAAAATATTTGATTTGTCAACCAAACATTGTTTACTTTTAAACCCGTCGAAATCCTGTGTTCTTCTGTTTGGCAGAAAAGTTGACTGCGAAACTGTAAAATCTACAGTTCAAATTACAATCAATGGGTCAGTAATACCACTAAAAGAAAATGCCAAAAACTTGGGCCTTGTTATAGACAATAGTTTTAGATACAGGACTCATATAAACAAATGTATACAAAAAGCATACCTGAATCTAAAGCTTTTGTATCCACATAGATTGTATCTAACTAAAGATCAAAAGAAAATGCTTTGTGATGCTCTAGTGCTCTCCCAGTTCTCATACTGCTCAGAGATATACTCACCTTGCTTAGACTATGATTCAGCTGGAAGGGTACAGAGAGTTCAAAACGCTTGCTTAAGATTTATTTATTGTATTCGCAAATTTGATCACATTTCACATAAATTAATAGACGCTAAATGGCTTAACATGCACAACAGACACCTACTACATACAGCTTCATTATATAATAAAATAATTATTAATAAAAAACCGCCTTACCTATATAATAAGATAACATTCCGAACGGATGTACATAATTTAAACTTAAGACACAAGGGTCTTATTACACCGCCACAGCATAAAACTGCTCTCTTTCAACGCTCGTTTCAATATAACATCAGCAATATATACAATGAAATACCATATTCGTTAAAAGAATTATCTACTACTGCCTTTAGAAAACATTACTTTAAATATCTTTTAGCAAAGAATTTGTAACATGGTGTCTGCTAACATAATACAGCTGGTTGTTCGTATTCATACGGCTTTGCTAGTTAACATTTTATTTAGAATTTAGTTTTTTTTTCTTAGTTAATGTAGGCATTAGTTGCATATAACTGCTTATCTATAATTTCAAGGTTCAGTTGAAAAACAGTGTAACTGAACTGAACCTTGTGATTTTGGTGTGAATAGGCTAAATATTTTTGCCAATTATGTTGTGTATAACATGTATCTTCCACCAAAATAAATACTTTATTATTATTATTATTATTATTATCAGGTAAGGCACGAAAAAGCAGTCCCGTTTCATCCGCGTTATAAATGTTATGTCTCTTAAGACTATAACCTAGTAACAAAGATGGAACTTTAGAAATACGGCTTTCAACGTCTGTGGGATTAACAGTAGTACTTTCTAGAAATTGCCTTAATAAAGCTGATGTTATGCCTTCTTTTAAACCGCTCTAACCAACCAGAAAATGCATCAACATTTTGATTATGCAACTGCTTAGCAAATTCTTTTGCCTTCGATCTAATCAGAGCGCATTGTTTAATGATTTCCCGTGATTTTCTTAAGATTTCCTCTGATTTCTATTGAATTCTTTCGATTTCTTCTAAATTTCTCTGACTTCCTTTACTCTCCTCATTTTTATATACCCAATTTCCTTTGCAAATCAACCCTCATATACAGGGTGTCCCAGGATTGATCTTACAATAGGTGAGATGGACTAAAAATGTTTGAATTTTAATTTAAGGTTCTGGGATTCGGTACTGATTGGTTTGAAAAGAATTTTAAGAATATTTTCAGTTTTTGGAAAACAAGTAGGCCTTGACAGGGAAGCGAAAACTATTTTATTTTCAGGTAAACTAACCTTTTTGTTCATGATACCGCAAAATTTTATTTAAAAAAGTTGTCCAGAATGATAAATTATGCCCATACAAAATTTCAGAAAGATCTGTCAACTGAGATTAAACCGTCATATAAATGCAATTGGTTTAATCTAAATAATAACGGTTTTTTTCTACAGATCTTTCTGAAATTTTGTATAGGGCCATAATTTATAATTCTACTTCATTTGATTTTCTATTAATATATTACACACATTTATTATTATGTGCACAAGCTTTTTGCATAGGGGAGAGGGTGGATGATTCGGCCACTTCTTAAAAAATAATGAAAACACATTATTTTTGAAAATATTTCTGTGATGCCAGTAATGTAGGCCATAAAACATGTATCTGTGTTCATTAAAATACCACATGGTAACCTGATTACGTATCGGTTTTTTTCTTATAAAATGTTTTCTTTGACTAAGCATATGGCCGAATGATCCCCACCGGTGGGGTAGTTTCGTCCAAGGGGTGGGGTACATTCGTCCTATAGAAAAACCATGAGCAGATAGCATATATGTTTGTTGTTTTTTTTAATTCACTAAAAGAAACTCCCCCTCTAAAGGATCTCTCATGATTTGTTCTGTCTTCAGAGATATCTATAAGGTTTTCTTCTTCTGAATTATCGTCATCTGAGCACAAAGAACACACTGAACTTTCTGAATCATTGTCCTCATTTTCTTTAAAAACTTGTCGATTTACTTTTTGCTTTTTATTTTTCAATTCTTTCTTCCTCTTGCGTTTAGTCTCGTAGTTTTCTTTCTCATTGTATTCTGGTGTAAAAGTAAACACTCTTGACTTAGATTCATATTTTCTTTTTAACTTTTTCTTTTCGACCTGCAATTTCGGAAGTGGTCTTATTTCTTCCAATGTCACAATATGGATCTTAATGGTCCTATGTGTTCTAATGTCCTATTGTGAATTATGGATCTTAATGGTCCTATGTGTTCTAATGCCCTATCGTGACCCTCTGTTGGTGTTGATGGTCTTATTTCTTCTAAGGTCCCATCGTGGCTTTCTGTGGATATTGATGGTCTTATTTCTTCAAATGTTTTATTGTGGCTTGTGGGTGTTTCATTGTCTATGATAATCGTTTTTCCCAATAAAACGTTGCTTTCATCGGTTTCATGCTGCTCTAAATTAGCTAAAGGAACATCTGTAACGGTACTAGCAATGAAATCTTTGTCACTGAAAGCCAGTCTGTTTAAGGGCCATATGCCAGGCTTTGCAAAAGAGCTTGTTATGTTTTTAATGGTAAACGCAGATTTATATGCGGCGTTAACAAGATGGCCAATATTTCTAATTGTGATTATCTTTCCTGGATGTGAGAGCAACCAGTCATTAAATACAACGCTCAGTGCATTTTGAAAGGGTCCGTAAATTCCCACATCAAGTGGTTGCATCCGATGTGTGGCGTGGGGTGGGAAAGATAGTAAAGTTATTCCGTTTTCCCTGCAAAACTTTAAGCTTCCACTGATATAAGAGATTCATGATTCTCAATCAATTGTTTGATGTATGTACTGTTAAGTATATTCAATATGTGGGCGTACAAAATTTCAATTTGCCGCTCAAACCGTTTTCCGGTAGCAGCGCCGCCACCATTGTAATATCTAACTAGTCAGTAGGAAACAGCCCTTTAGTACTTCACTTGCTGTTTGAACGTGCCCTGGACACGACGCAGTAGTCCGTCGCGTACCAGGTTTCTTTTATCTTGTAAACTGTGATTGTTTATTAGTGGTTAATTAAACTTATAATATTAACCAGTGATTTTTATTTCTCTGTGCGCGACGTTGCAAATAATACAACGAACTTGAATCAACGAAAATATAATACAGTCCACTGCTAAAGTTTTCTACATAAGTTATGGTCCATCGAGCCTGATTCCCGTGGAAACTCCGGCATTCAAGATCTTCTGCGATAGAAAGTGGTGCAAGTATTCGATTCCTTTCACCCATATTTGTAAAATCAAGAAAGCACATGGCTTTGTGTCTTGCACCCGGTCTGTGACGTCACCGGAACGGAAACGGATAAGCCGCCATTTTCCAAACATTGCGACCAATACTAGGACGGGACGCGAGGTGGCGCTAGAATCGTTGCTCCGTTGCCAACTTCAAAACCAAACACAGGTCAGGTTAGATCCTTTGTTTATATACTTTCCTTTCTTTGTTCTTTTTATGGGATTTAAATGTGCTTCTATTTACTGACGACTATAATTTTAGTAATTGTTGTGTTTATTACTGCATTTTACACCACTCTTTCATTTGCTTGATGATATGAGCACCTTCATATTTGTTACTTGCAATCTTCGGGGTAAAATCTATAATTGGCAGCTTGCTTGTTGCAGCCAAATTTGCGCAATTTATTGCCATAAAATTGGAATCCTTTTGAGTAGTTACTTTATTTACAATACATAAAGGCTATACGATTTTGCATAATCGTCTAATTTTCTTTTGTTTCATTTTTACGACATTTTTTAACATTTCAAGATGACTAAAACCAAAAGCAAAGATTTACAAATACTTGAAATTAGTAAAGAATCCTTGGAAAGTAAGTTGGATAGTTTTATTAGTTTTGTAGCCACTGTTCCCGACAATACGACAGATAAATCACTCTTAATGAAACTTCGGTTGCGTTTAGATGATGCAAAACCTCTACCATCAAAATATGATGAGATTTGTGATCAAATAAAAATTCAAAGTAACGGAGAGACCAGCGAATTAGATTCTGTTGGATTTTATGAGAATATATAGATTGTAGTTCACGTGCAATACTCATATTAGATAATGCTAAAGTCAATGACCCTCCAAATTCTAGCACTCAATCAATTTCTAGCACTTTTGTGAATTCTGCAGCTGGTAACGACACGAATGCAAAGTTACCTCGAATTTCTGTCCCATCCTATGATGGAAATCTTATCGAATTTACTTCTTACTATGAATCGTTTTGCTCGCTAATTCACAATAAACAAAATTTAACTAACATTGAAAAATTCATTTATTTAAAGGGTAGCTTGCGTGGAACGGCGGCTGAAACAATTGCGAATATACAACCTACTAACGATAATTACCAAATTGCGCTCGACCTATTATGCGAACGTTTTAACAACCCTAAATTGATTATCTTAAATCATATAAAGGGTATGATGGATTTAAACTCGCTCGGTAAACGAAATTCACGTGAACTTAGGAAATTGTTTGATTCCTATTCAAAACACATCAGAGCCTTAGAGAACCTTTCAATTCCAGTAGAACATTGCTCAGCCTTTATTTATTATATTTTAATGTCCAAACTAGATAATTACACAAAAACTAAATTCACGGAATATAAACCTCGTCAAATTCCAACCTTAGTTGAAATTAATAAGTTTTTAAAAGAGCAGTGTGAATTACTTGAAGAAATTGACACCAATAATAGTTCAATTAATTATAACTCGAATACCGCCGCCAATAAAAGCAAAACCTTTAATGACGGTTCTAAATTTAAATTAAACAATTTCAAGCAATCTTTTGTGACAACTACTGGCAAAACGTCTCGTGAAATTTCGTGCCAGCATTGTAAAGGTGGTCATTTCCTAACACAATGCCCACATTTTATTGCACTTTCAGTAAAGCAGCGCTACGATAGGGCAAATGAATTAAAAATATGTAAAAATTGCTTACGACATACTAGTCAGAGCCCTTGCAATTCTAAATATTCTTGTAGAATTTGCAACAAACGACATAGCACGCTGCTGCATTTAGATCAATCCGCTAACAGTGTTAATATTCAATCTCAACCAAGTGCTAGCTCGGGTACTTCAGAAAGTAACGTTCCCACTCAAAATGCGCTTACAAACGTGGAACTCGTCTTGACAACCCAAGCAGCATTTACTTGTTTTCAAAATATTAACGTTTTACTTCCAACTGCTTGCGTAAATATAAAATCAGCTGACAATAAGTGGTACGCTGCCAGAGTAATTCTAGATAGTGGTAGTCACTCCAATTTTATAACGGAGTCATTTGCTAGCAAGCTAGGGTTACAGAGAAAAGGGATCAACACCCAAATTTTAGGCATAAATTCTTGCTCTGCCCAATCAAATTTCGCTGTTCAGACCCGAATTGCATCTAAATAAAATGATTTTCAAGTAGGTTTATTATGTTTAATTGTTCCAAAAATTGCGGAGAGCTTACCGTTGCATTCCTTCAATAAAGAACATTTGAACATTCCCGAAAATATTAGACTTTCAGACGACAGTTTTAATGTATCCTTGCCAATTGATCTCCTTATTGGAGCTGGTAATTTTTATAACTTAATGTGTATAGGACAAATTTCTTTGGGTAAAAATAAGCCCGTTTTACAAAAAACACTACTAGGTTGGGTGGTTTCAGGTAATACCAAACTAATCAAAAATCCGCCAATGTAGTTTGTTCCAATTTTGACTATTGATAATCGTCCTAATTTACTTGATCGATTAGACGACTCCTTACAAAAATTCTGGC
Organism: Agriotes lineatus; assembly: GCA_940337035.1. NCBI lineage: Eukaryota > Metazoa > Arthropoda > Insecta > Coleoptera > Elateridae > Agriotes > Agriotes lineatus. The sequence continues at coordinate 23,506 of CALNHX010012374.1, forward strand.
AATTAGAAAACGTAGAGCCTAACAGTCAATTATCTAAATTATCACGCGAACAAAGTTTCTGTGAAGAACACTTTGCTCGAACCGTTTCTCAGGATAATACTGGGCGGTTTACTGTTTCTGTCCCGTTTAATTCAAACTTGGGAAAGCTAGGGGATTCCAGAGAACAAGCAATTAATCGTTTTTTGCAACTGGAGAAAAGACTTCTTAAAATCCCGATTTACTTGCTGAATACTCTACATTTATTCATGAATACGTCAATTTAGGTCACATGTCTAAAATTAAAATTATATCTACGGACGAATCCATTCAAAATTTCCCCGAAATTGATGTTTTGGAATCAAAATTGTTTTGTCTAACATTCCTGCCTTTTATCTACCGCATCACGCTGTCATAAAATCTAATTCTTTAACAATTCGTCTCCGTGTCGTTTTTGATGGCAGTGCTAAGTCTAGTTCAAACATATCTATTAATGACGCACAGCTAGTAGGTCCAGTGATTCAGGACGACCTGTTCTCTATTTTGCTACGTTTTAGACAACATAAAATTGCATTGACCGGTGATATTGAGAAAATGTATCGGCAGATTCTAATAAATCCCCCAGAAAGAAAATTCCAACGCATCGTTTGGCGCGATAACCCCGACATGGAAATAGATACTTACGAATTACGAACTATTACATATGGTACAGCTAGTGCCAGTTATTTAGCCACTAAATGTCTGCAGCATTTAGCAGATAAACATTCTGAAAAGTGTTCTAAAGGCTCTGCTATCTTAAAGTCAGATTTCTACATGGATGACCTATTAAGCGGCGCAGAAACTGTCCAAGAGGCATTAAACATTCAAAATGAATTAACTATTATCCTAGCAAGCGCTGGATTTCCAATTCGAAAATTTTTGTCTAATAGTCCAGATCTTTTGTCTCAAAACTCAAATTTAGATTCACCCTTGTATACAATGCCTTTAGGCGAAAGGGAAAACGCAAAAACCCTAGGTATTACTTGGAACTCTATTAGTGATGTTATTCAATACGATATCCAAATAAATACTGGTAATCTACCTATTAAAAACTCGAAACGTGCAATCTTATCTATCGTAGCACAACTGTTTGATCCATTAGGCCTTCTTTCCCCTGTTATAATTGTTGGTAAATTAATAATTCAAAAACTCTGGAAACTAAAAATATCTTGGGACGAAAGCATCCCTCACGACCTGAACTCGGAATGGAATTTATTTAAATCAGAACTGCCTATATTGAGTTCCTTAAAGATCCCGAGATGTGTGATAGCTTACAACCAGTTTACATTAGAACTCCATGGATTTAGCGACAGTAGTTCCATTGCTTATGGTTCCTGTGTTTATACACGTTGCTTAGATTCGTATGGTAATATTTCAACACAACTTTTATGTTCGAAGTCCGTGTAGCACCCTTACATGGTGCTACAATACCACGATTAGAATTATGCGCAGCTTTGCTTTTGGCAGAATTGATCAAAAAGATTAAAGCTTCTTTAACCATAAATTTTGATAGAACATTATTTTGGGCCGATTCTACAATAGCGCTAAGCTGGATCAAATCAACCCCAACAATTACAAAACCTTCGTGGCCAACAGAATAGCATCAATTCAAGAGTTATCTGACCCTAAAGACTGGTTTTATGTACCTTCAAAGCAGAACCCAGCTGACCTGGTTTCAAGGGGTTCGTCTGCATCCGATTTAATAACAAATTCGCTCTGGTGGCACGGACCATCTTTTCTTGCTCTACCATCTGATCAGTGGCATGATCAAATTAATTTTCAACTCGACGACACTCCTGTATCAGAGTTAAAAGCAAATAATAATGCCTTGTCAAATTTCTTGAGCATCCAAGCTTCAAATATTTTTGAAAAATTTTCTTCGTACATTAAATTACAACGCATAGTCGCTTGGATAATTCGTTTTTCAAAAACTGCAAACTTTCTAAGGTTGTCGTAAAACAGGTCACTTGCAAATTTCTGAACTGCAAACTTCTTTAACCACGTTAATTCGATTATGTCAGTCGGAAACGTTTTATAATGACACTCAAGCATTGCAACTGAGCAGCCTCTAAA
>CALNHX010012375.1:0-25586 GCA_940337035.1 Agriotes lineatus
CTGTTGATTGCATTTCAAAGAAGTGTCGCAACCTGTACAATGTCAGTTGTAAATCAAGTAACCTTACCCAATCCAATTATCTCCCACGATTCCAGCCCAAACGTTCTAAGAAACTTGGTACCGAGAGTCACCTGCAAGTTTTCATGCTGGTTCCCCAGCAGCTCCCTGCGATTCCAAGCCAATTCGTCCGCACAGCGGGGCAAATACAGTAGGATATAAATGTTGACAAGCGTCTGATATATTGGCCCTAATGCCATCATAAAGCCATTTCTCTTCCAACTGGTGACTGGAAACACGGCCCCTGTAGAAAGTGTCCCATCGTTTTATGGCGGTGATGAGACGCACAAAGCATCAGATTTGTGAGGCTGAGGATGTGATGTTTCAATCTTGTTCGAGTGAGCACGGCCCAGAAGTATTTATTGCAGCAATTTCTCGACTTTAAGTAGGTTCTGGACGCGCCGTATAGTACTAAGGGCTTTTTGATGATCTCCCAGTTACCTTCACAGTTACGACAACTGTGAAAAGCGCTGTAAGCAGGGTGTATTTATAGTTATTTATTAGAAGTGAAATGGGTTTATAAAAACACGTCCCATCTGAAGAAAGGATTACTTCGAAACATTATTACCAATTGTACAAAAGGGGACTAAAATATGTGCACGTGCACATATAACCCACAGATACCATAATATATACACTTATTTTCTTAAATTAAGAAAAATATACTTTACATGCATACATGCTCGTACATAATCGGTCCTCTTCTACCTCTGTTGAATCCACCATGGCACTTATGCTATCATCTCCTCATTTAATACCTTTTAGCTCCATTATTTCTTTTATGTCATCCATTCAGGATTTCTTTGTTCGTCCCGTTTTGCTTTTGTTAATAGGTCTCGCCTAGAATACTTCTTCTAATTTAGTCTTGATGCCCAAACCATCGCACTTCTGGTTGTGGGATGGTAGTTTCCTGGTTTCACGTTTAGCTTACTGCAGTAGCCTTCATTGCGTAAGTTATTTTTTGGTGCATTGAAGAATCCAGTTGCGGCTCTAATTCGCTGGTTTATTTGCAATTCCATGCCTCGTTTTCGCTTAAAGCTAGGATTTAAGAACTTGCAATATCAATTCAATAATGAGAAAATTTTTGTTAACAGATTTCAGATGTATTAAAAATGGAGGCCGTATAGAATAATTGACGTATGGCTATAGTTAGTACATATAAGGTTTTTTGCAGACTGGAGTTCTTAAGAATCATTAGTTTTGTATGAAACTATTGTTTAGAAAATAAAAAATCTAATCTTTACAATATTCAGAAATTTGCGCATTTGTATCTTACCACATCCACTAACGAAAAATTTTAAGACTATTGACAGTAGAACAGAAAAACACAATACATGCAGTTTGGCAGATCAAGTCCTAATAGAACAGGTGCATTGATAGTTTAACATATAGATTTGAAGAAGTTACCAGTTTCAATTATCTGGGGTAAGAAGTAACAAAAAATAATAATATTACAATAGAAGTAGCAAAGAAAACCAAACAGGGATTAAAAACATACTAGGCTTACACACATTTTTAAAAATAAATACTTAAGAACATCAACAAAACTGAAAATATACTGGTACTGTTCGGAAACCTAACGATTAAACCAAAAAGACGAAAATCAACTGTGACTATGTGAGAAGATAATTTTGAGGGAAATATTGGGGTCAATCACAGTAGAAGAAGGACAAAGGAACTTAATGAACCACGAATACTGTCCTAAAATGTACAGACATCGTTAAATACATAAAAACCTTAAGATTGAAATGGTGGGGGCGTATCCAAAGAACAGAAACAATTAAAATGCCAAAAATAATTACTGAATGGCATCCTGATCTACCACGAACAAAAGAAAGACCGAAAAACCGGCGCAGCGATAACGTAGACAATGATCTAAAAAATATGAAGATTCAAATCAAGTATTCAGTAGTGAAAAATGGAAAAGAATGGTTCAACATCTGCGAAAAACAAAGACTCACCCTCAGCAGTAATAATAGTGTATTAAAACGTTAGTTAAGTGTAATATAAGTGAATGAATAATAACAATAATTAAAAACTTTTATCTAAAACTATCGTGAAAGCACATATGCAGACTATATTCTTTATGGAACAAGAAGTCGTCCAAAGATGAAGAAGAGAACAGTAGAACAAAATTTATAAAAAATTGATAACCAAGAAAAAAATCGAAAAATAAGCAACCCAACTCAGCAACTCTCCACACTAATGTGGTGTACTATACCAGTGGTCACTCAGTTTTTTTCTGTGTATTTAATACAAAAAACAGCCGGATATAGAAAGTTTTGTGCTCGAGGGCGTATTGACATTGCTTGCCATTGCACAGTGCACCATTGCTCTGAAACGCAGTAAGCAATGCATGACAAGAATTGCTCAAATTTCCCTGACATAATTTGTTTGTTTGTTTGTTAATGGACAAGATCTAGGCATTCAGAGTACCAGGTACCTTAGACACCGACTGCTTTTGTTCATGTGGTCATAGTCCTACTTAGAATTTTGCCGAGACTAAGGCCCTAGCAACGGATCTTTTAAATGCTACACATCGTAGTAACATGGGACCCACGGCTTTATATCACTTCCGAATGATAGCATTCTGTAATAAAAATTGAATAAATAACATTAAGTTAGATGTGAAATATGATCTCCGGCTTTATTAATGCACAATCTAACTTTTCGTCTAAAACGTTATTTAATATTACGGCATTATTGTTGATTTCTTCAATTTTTCCATCAATTCTTGGTTGCAGTTGCTGAATATTGTCCAGTGGAAGTTGCAAAATGGAATTCTTTAAACATGGCCACAAAAAATCACAGGAAGTTAAGTCATAAGACTTCGGGGGCCACACTGTAGGCAGGTTTTGACTAATAACTCTGTTTTCGTAAAACTCTCCAAGTAAATGTAAATTTTTCTATGTTGTGTGAAGTCTTGTTTGTCACGTAACTCTTCAAAATACGGCGAAAAATTTCAATACGATATCGTTGTGCATTTAGCCAACCTTAAATTTGAATTATTAAAATAAAATTTATCGTTTTGCTGCATTTAATTACTTTAAAAAAATGTAAGACTTATAACTCTTCTTTTACTAATTGCTGCCCAAACGCCAATTTTTTGTGGGTGAAACGGTCCTTCAACATAAAAATTGGGATTTTCAGCCCTCCACATCCTCATATTTTGTGAATTCATATATCCAGATAAATAGAAGTATATCTCATTACTAAAGAAAGTTTTATGAAACGCATCATCGTTATTTCCTAAATTATTGATAAACTAGTTACAGAATTTCAATCTAACCGGAGGATCGTTTGACATCACTTACTGATATACTTGCAACAGGTAAAGAAAATAATGCAAAGTGCTTCTAAATATTCTATGAGATGTTGTATATGAATCATTTAACTGTTGTCTTAAGTGACGAACAGATATGTGTGGTTGTTCTTGTACAATTTGTCTCGTATTATTAACTATTTCCTCAGTGCGTTTTTTTGGCAGACCATTGCCTTGATTCCTGTTTACACTTCCAGTTTCGCCGAAGTTATGGATCATTCTTGATAAAGCATCACTTTTCGTTGAATTCCCTGAAGGTGTCTTCAGTAGAATAAATCCAATTTTCATCGACTTTTTTCCATTCCGAAAGTAACTCTGCAACAAAAACACTCGTTGTTGTGTAAATGCCATCTTATTTTCTTTTTTGCTTGATAACAAGTAAACTTAATGCAGTGTAAACTTTTGCCTGTCACAGTGACAAATGTTTTCATAAACAAAATGCAAAAACTCATTTAGGGCAGACCTTGGAAAGAAAGATAAAACATCTAGTAATGTGTTAACTTAAGTCTGTATAAGCATTTTCATGTTTGATGGCGAAAATAAAACAATAAAATACTATGAAAATGCCTCTACAGACTTAAGTTAACACATTACTAGATGTTTTACCTTTCTTTCCAAGGTCTGCCCTAAATAAGTTTTTTTAACACACAAGATTGCTATGGATAGAAATCAGAATGTGGTGCTAATAATTATAACTTATAAAAAAACAGTAAAAACGTTGAATATAATAAAGATAAATAATGGAACGTTTTACTCACTCATGATCTCTTTATAATGTCCGATGCCTTTATTGCTAATTTATAATTATTAGTCTTTCTTCCCCACTTATTGTGTTTAATACATAGTTAATAAATATTTCTATATTACATAAATATATATGTTGACTATTATGTTTTTTTATTATAAGTTTCAAATATTTTGCAACTTCCTGTATATATCGTTCACTTGGGTTTCTTTGCGGCCGTCTTCTGATACAAAAATTAATTGAAATGCTGGAATTACTGCCAAACTTTCATTATTAGAATAGAACGGCAGCATTAGCTTCTATCATGCTCATTGATCCTTCATGTTCATTCATAAATTTATTTTTATTATACCTGCATCAGAATCGCCGTTTGAAGCACGCCTGAGCGTGCGAAAACAGGCGATTAAAGCACGCCGAGCTTTAAAGGTCGTCAAGGAAACAAGGTATATAGGTAACATTATAACTTGAATGCTATCTTTATTTGGCTGACACGACTGAATGCAACAACGGACGTGGACGCGACAAAAACGTAAACAATTCTCGTAACTATAGTAGCAATATTATTATGCCCTCTCGATTTATCACGACAAAAATTATTTATAAGTTTTTAGTGCGTAATTTATTTCCAGTATTGCAGGTATAATAAAAAATGCCTTAAAGTATTCGTGGATAACTGGTCTTTAAAACACTTGCTCTATTTCTAGCACTCCGCCCACGCGGTCGTGCTCGAAAACTCGCGCGTGTTTTAAAGACCTTGTTATCCACTCACACTTTAATATACTATTTTCTACGATCGTGTCAAAATGACAACTTTTTGCACTGTTTCTAGTGTCAAAAGCGACGTTTGTAGCACTCCTAATATTAGCGCCCGAAATACGTCTTATTCGCACATTGCCATTGGAGGCGTGTTTTAATACTAAATTAAAACACGTTTTGCCGTAAGTTTGACTGTCCACATAACCTAGAATATCTAACACAATGTGAAGGAAAAAGTGTCACCGAACTAAGTTTTTATATTTCTGTTACGATCGTAGAAAAAATAGTGTATGATACACGTGTACAAGTGCCATTAAAGCACTAGCAACGTTAAAAGCACTCCGCTAGCGCGTCGTGCTCGTAAACTCGTCGCACGTGCTTTAAAGGCGTACTTATACACGAGTATCATAATATACTATTATATTTTTAATTGTGCTGTTGGGTTGTACAACGTTTACGTGGATATAGTTTTACACTTTTGAAAATATATCAACTATAATTTAAATATGCCTATATGAACAACTCATAACTAAATTTGACAAGAAATTAAAGGCAACTAATTCTAATATATTATTAGCATTGATGCCTCTAACAAGATTTGGATTCGGATATGTATGCCATTGAATAATGTTTTGTTTAACGACATTGTAATCATTCCTATAATAATAATATCTCCAATTCAATTATTACGTTTTGATCATTCCTAGTATATTTTTATCATTATTATTATTTTTATTTGTATTTTACTTGTTAATTCTTCTGTGTTTTGCTGTTCATGTAAATATTCTAATGAAAAATTCGCTGTTCTAGATATAAAGCATTTAAATTGATTAAAATTTTATTCGATTCCTTATTTGAAAATTACTTGTGACGGGTTTATAATAATTGATACCATTAAATTGAATTCTATATAATTCCTAAAATTGATATTTTTGTGTGGCATACTTTTTCTTACTTAAACTTGATTTTTTATCATACTGTGGATTAAGTAAGTGTGATGATTCTATGACATTATTTTAATTTAATTAAAATGAATTATTATAAATTATTTAATCTCAGGGTTTTATCACGCTATATTCTAATCTTACCTTTCTTTTTCCACAGCTAGGGCATGTACTTGTAACAAAATTGATTGTTCGAATTTTAATCTCGTTGGGTCACTGCAGAATTTAATTAGAACATACACAATAAAAACTCATAACATTTTAATATGAGACAATTGATCTGTATTTTCAATATTAAGTAATAACTTTGATCAAAATATCGTTAGTTAAAAAGTTAGTAATAAATTCAATTTTACCTAATTACTATTGTATGTTAACACGAAACTAATTTTTAATGACGCTATAATTAATGTTTATTGTTATATCGTTTATTAAATTTTTCTTATGTACACTATTAGTTTTATTAAATTTGCTTGTCTTTAAATTTATTAATATTTGTTTTAATCAACTTTATCGTTATTCAAATTAGCAGTTTATTTCTTCTAACTTTCTGCTTTTTACTCTGATCTGGTATTTGTTTATATAATCTTTAATTTTCACTTACGTTCTGGACTTTCTTCGAGCTTAATTTCTTTTCCTCTGATTTATTAAAAATGGATTTTCCACCTGCTACCTCCAACCCCTGTTGGTTATGCTTCACGCACACACCATCAGAATTTTCATTATTTTAACCAAATTCCTTTTCTTATGACTACACTTATCTGTATAACATGTCTTATGGGTACATACCAGTATTTATATTTATTCAACTTGAATTTTTATTAAGCTGGTATCATTCTAATGAAAAATTTTACACAATCCATTTTGTTCTTGTTGTTTTTATAATTACCGCCAAAACATTTATGACGTAGGTATTAATTAACATGTGATATTTTTAGGTTATCTAGTTCTCAAATGCGACCGTTCCCATTTATTTGCATTATTAATCCTTTTATTTGTTCCTCACTTGTAAACATCAATTTATCTAGTTACTGGCTAGCCTGTAAATATTTTACTGGCTCACCAGTAAAATTTTACAAGCGTGCTCATAGATAAATGATAGCGTGCAAAGCCAGAGATGTCTTCCTTAATATGTGTCATATTGATGAATTTAGTTGCTTGTCCGTTTGACATTGTGAATAAATGGTAAATTCTTAGTTATTTACAAGCGAAGAACAAATCAAATATTCAACAATACACGCAAGGTAACGGGTTTTACTGGCTCCAGAAAGTGACTGGGTCGCCTTTAGATCGCCAGTCATATTCTTCTGTCCGCCTATAAAAACCCTCTTACCACGCTAGTAATGTTAAATACTATTATACAACAAATATGTGAGAAACAAACTTTTCTGAAAATATTTCTTTTGTAGATAAAACCTAACTAATAGAATAACTTAGTACAAACGTTCATCATCTTTAACCAAATTGAATTACCCTTGCACCCAACAAATAAATGGTAGCGGTTAAAACTTCACAAGTACATTGAATTAATAACTGTGATTATTTCTAACTTATATTTTTTTTACCTAAATGACAATCAAATTTACTGAAGAACTGTAAGAATAAAAATTTTAATTATAAAATCGTGCTATTCTACTCAATATCCTGTTTATTTGCTTTATAATTAAGCTGCATGTTAATGATAATTTATTTAAAATGCTTTGCCATTTTTAGGCCATATCATAAGTAACTCTTTAAATGCCCCAATAATAATCTAAAATTTTTTTTTTAATTTTGGAAACCATTCTATTGTTGTTTACTTAAATTAAACCAATTTAATACAGTACTACCTAATTTATCCTCTATAATCACTGCCTCCTACACTTACGAGCCATGCTGTTGGAGATTTGGTAATGCTGTTCGTAGACCAATTTTTGTACTGTTAATTTATAAAAATGTCTGTTCAAATGTGGAGTGTGGTTAAATATTAATATGTTGGACTGCTCTAAGTTTGAAGAAATGCATGTATTTATATTACTGACTGTTCTTGATAAGTGAAAGTAAAATTGCTGCTAACATTTATGGTTTTATTAAGTATTTTACTGAGGTAAGTAACAATCTAACCTCATTTTTAGGGCATTTTCTGTAACTTTTAATTTTATATTTAGAATGTCAGAAAGACGCTGTGTACCAACCACAACAGTAGATAAAATCGTATGCAAACTATAACAACATTTTCTTTTCCAATGGACGAGATCCGAAAGAAAGCACAGCTTCGTGCAATACCACGAGAATGTTGGACCCCAACAGAAAGTGCTGTCGTGTGTGAAAAATATTTTAGTGGAAAAGACATTTAAAAAGTTAGAAATAAGAGTGGGAAAGAGCAGAACTGTTGCTCTATTGCCCTTAATTAGCTGACAATGCTGTCCCAAGCATATTTCCAAATTTACCAACATATTTGTCGTCGAAAGCGCCTCAAGAAAGAACAAATTCTGAATGTAGAAGAAAACAAATATTGGAAAGACATGCACAAACAGTGGAAGTGTTTTTAAATGCTGAGATCAGCAGTTTTTCAAAGTTTATGAAACAATTTACGTTACAAAAATTTAGATGTTACCGAGCAGATAAGTTTATTATGTTCAAATAAGATTATTTACAGCAGTAGTTCCACAGTTTTTGCATATATATGTTGTACTCTCAATCAGCAGTGGTGTATAGAAAGTTACAAACTTTAAAATAATTACAGAAATGTTCTTTTATCTATGGGTTACATAGGTTAAGTTGTTTTATTTTTATAAATATACTGTTACATGTTTGTATTACTTGAGTATGTAAATAAATTTCACAAATACAGGAGCTATCTTTAGTTAATTACAGAGTAACATATGATAAAGGGTAACACTGTGCTCTCTAAAGCAAAGTTATTTCAAATTAGAGTATTGTAATTTAGGACAACCAACTACCAGAGATGCAATGTTGCCAAGTCTAACAGCATGGCTTGTAAGTGTAGGAGGCAGTGCTATAATTCTTAATTCTGTTTGGTAATCATATACAGGGTTTTCCGATTGCTTTTCACCATGTATTAGTTGTGTTTCACTTTATCTCTGATACGTTTCTCTCTTGTCAACACTTGTCAATAGTGACAATTGGGAATTACATTTTTTTTTTAATTTATTTGAACCAGCTCGACATTTTGCATGTCATACATGGTTGTGTTCACATATTCTTATTTTGGCTACACTTGCTAAACGGAATTTATATTACAATACTATAAAAATTATACTTATCTTACATTATCTTATATTATTATAAATATTATACAGTTCTGCGATATTACTATCATTAGCCGTCATCACTGCTATTGCCCGATGATGGATAGGCGTCCTGTGGTAACCGTCTTTTTAATCGGGTATGTATATTTTTCTTTCCTAGCGAGTAATGAGGGCTACTTTGGCAAGAGTTTATATTACTGAATAATTTTTTGTTCACCTTTTTAATATATTGCTCTATAGTCGGTATTTCAAGTTCATAATGCAACTGACTATTTCTAACATACCAGGGGGCATTGGCAGCTATTCTTAATATTTTATTTTGCATAACTTGTATTTTATTTAGCTGCATTTTTGAGGCTGCTCCCCATATAGCGCATGCATACATAAGGACAGGACGCAATAGCGATTTATATAATAACATTGCACAGTTAATCTTAAGTGATGATTTTTTGTTTAGCAACGGGTATAGTTGAGATAATCTTGCATAACACTCACTAACCTTTTTGTTTATATGGATGCCCCAAGTTAGTCTTCTGTCTAAATGCACTCCTAAGTATTTTACACTTGAATCGTTAGGGTTCCAGTTTACTTCACAACCGTTAATAATAATTTTTGTGGGATCTGCTGGTCTGCGTAATGTAAATATTTTAACTTCACACTTATTTTGGTTAATCGTTATACACCAGTGATTACACCATTCACTTATTTGATTTACCACATGTTGAAGTATGTTGCTTGCTGCTTGAATGTTTTCATGTTGCACTGTTATTGTGGTGTCGTCCGCAAACATAGCGATAGCTGAATTAGTTGGCTCCGGTATATCGCTGGTAAAAATGTTAAATAATATGGGCCCCAAAATAGACCCCTGTGGTACCCCTGCTTGAACGTGGTGTGTTGTCGATGTGTACCTGTTAATTTTGACTGCAAATGTTCTTTCTTTTAGGAATGATGATATTATGTTAATTAGATACGGTGATATTTGAATTTGAAGCATTTTGTGGATTAGGCCATCTATCCAAACTTTGTCAAATGCCTGCTGAATGTCAATAAATGCTACAACAGTATGTTTCTTACTTTCATATCCTTGTTCTATTAGCTGTGTTAGCCTAAGTAACTGGTGGTTAGTGGAGAATTTTTCTCTAAAGCCAAATTGGAATTTAGGAATGATTTGCAGTTGTTCAATTTCTTCACTTAGTCTTCGCTTGATTATTTTTTCAAATAACTTGGAAATTGTTGGCAATAGACTAATTGGTCTATAACTTGTAAGTTGATTGGCTTTTTTCCCCGGTTTATGGAAAAGTAGTATTATCGCGTGCTTCCAGTTTTTTTGGAAGTATCCCAGTCTTAGACATCCATTGAATAGAGTTGCTAAATATGCGTAGATCTTATTCGGGAAATTTTTTATGACAACATTTGGTATCAAATCATGGCCGGGAGCCTTTCTGATTGGAAGGCTCGTTGCTAGGTCTTTAATTTCTTGTGGAGTCGTAGGTTCTATGTTGTTTGGCATTAAAGGAATCTGTGTGGTAACTATACGATAAATTTCAGCTGAAAATTCCATGTTGTCTTGTTCTGGTATGGTTGTAAAATTGTCCTGTAGGTGTTCCGCGAACACGTTACACTTTTGTTCGTCTGTAGTATAATCGTGGTTGTTGTGGGTTATTGTCGGTATTACTGGTGTTTGCCGTAGTATTTTCTTGGTTGCGCGCCACATAGATGGATCTCCTGGTTCCAGATCACTAATGTACTTGCGATAGGTTTCTATTTTATAATTGTCCAGTTGCCATTTGAGTTGATGTGTTAAGCGGTTAAGTTCTGTTTTCGCTCTAGGGTCTCTTGTTGTTTGCCATAGTCGTCGCTGCTTATGCTTTTGTTTTATTAGTTTTACTATGAGATTTGGGGGTTGTGAAATATTTCGAAAACATTTTTTGTGTTGTATTACTGATGCATAATCGATAGATTCTTTGATTTTGTTTGTAAGTTGTGTTATTGCTTCGTCTATTTGTGTCTCTTTTGTTATGTTTGACGGGCATCTTGTATTGCTACTTATATAAGCTCTGAAGATTTCCCAGTCTACAATTCCCTTGATCAGTTTCGGCGAGGGAGTTATTAGTTGAGGTTCTATTTGAAAGTTGATGATTACTGGGAGGTGATCTGAATCCATTTCTGGAACTACTGTTTGATAGATCGGGAAGTTGAAATTCTTTTGCACTATTATGTCTAATATATCTGGATTGTGGTCGCTTCTATATGGGAAATACGTATAGTCCGGCGGTGCTGTGACTTGTGCAGCTGCCGCAGCCGTGTAATTAAAAAGCCTTACTCCATCAGGGTTGTTAACTCGGCATCCCCATGCGGTATTCTTACTATTGAGGTCTCCTATTATTAGAGTTGGTACGTTTTCATTTAGTGATGTTTGCAATTCTTGTTCTATTAACCGCTTGTTGGGCTGTTTGTACACACAAATAAGTTTTAGATTATTGTCGTTCTTTATTGTTAATGATGCTGCTACGGCTTCCAGGTTGCTTAAATGTAATTCCGTGTGGAGTGATATCTCGAGAGATTTTTTTGCAATAATTGCTACTCCTCCTGCTGCTATTGGTGCATCTCTGTCTTTTCGGATAACATGGTAACCTGGTATGCGAAACGTTTCCGAATTTACTAGATGCGTCTCGCTGACACATGCTATATCTACATTTTGTCTGGTTAGAAAGTTAATAAATATATTTTTTTGCGATTTTAAGCCATTGGCATTCCAATTAACTATTGTTAAATTATGTATGAGATGTTTATTATTTGGATCCATGTTGTCCTAGGCCTGGGATTAATGTTGTTAGATACGGAATAATTTTGTCAAGGTGTGGTATCAGTAACTCAATAACTTTGTGTATTAATGTGCTTATTATATCGGTTGATTCTGCAGATTCTTGGCTGTTTATTGTAGCTTGGTTACTTGTATTCTTCTGAAATAATTTCGAAAAGTTTCCATTAAAGGGTTGTCGGTTTGTTTGGTTATTTATTATTCTACTTGTTTGTCTTCTTTCTTGATTGTTTTCTTCAGTTTTTCGAGTAATTTTTATGTAATAGCTGCAACCCCTGTAGTTGGCCGGATGATTTTGTTCTCAGTTTACACATTGTGGTGGGTCATTTGGTCGTTTGGGACAATCTGTGTACAAATGCTTACCTGTGCATTTAACACATCGTGGTTCTCCCTGGCAATAATTACGGGTATGTCCAAATTGTTGACATTTTTTACACTGCGGTAAATCGTTAAGTTTTCTTCTATGTTCTATTTCTATTATGCTGTACATTATTTTGGTTAATTTAAAAATAGATTTTCCTTCATCATTATTGGTTAATTCAATGGCACATAGTGGTATCGGGTATTTAGCTTTATTATATAAGCGGGCTACTTTAATTACTGGGTATTTGAGTTGTTCTAATTCTGTATATAATTCTTTTTATGTGATTGATACTGGTACATTACGCATAATCACAGATAAGTGATTATCTTCTGGGTTTCTGTATGTATGGTACTTGAGTTCGTTGTCTTTGTAATGTTTGGTTATTGTTCAATAATCTTCAATGGTGTTCAAATTTATTCTTAATTGGTTACCTCTATGTACTACTGTAAATTCTCCTTTAGTAAGCTCTTTCAGGTCTTTGGTTATTTCTTGATATTTTAGTGCAAGGGCATTATGTAGGTAAATTGGAGGAATTTTGATTTTTACATTTTCTGTGTTTTGCATATCTTGCGTAATATTTTCAGTAGCTTGTTGTTGTTCGGTAGATTGTTCTTCAGATGTATCCATTTGATTTACTGCCGCAGCACACTTGCCTTGATATATTATGTTTTGCGCTGTTTGAATGTTGGTTTGTGATAAATAATATTTGTTGGTGGCGATAAGTTTTGCTGGTTCGAAAAGATAACGTTTATTTGTTTCGCTAGCTGGGGGTGAAAGTTCGGCACTATCACGCTTACCCATTATTGTAAAGCACTGAACCCCCCCGCGGGGGTTCAATTTCTGAATGTTTTTAAGTTAACTAATAATTAATAGAATTAGTATGTTCGAGTCGTTTCGTACAGTTTGATAACATGAAGTTATACACTATCACTAAATTTTGCCGTAGGCGGCCTTGCACGTTAACACTCCACTTTCTTGCGTTCGGACCGGCGATAATGCGTCTTTACGCTTCAAAAGTCGTTTCGCGAATGCCGGGAATTACATTTGACAAACAGTGAAACAAAATTGATACATGGTGAAAGCAATCGAAAAACCCTGTAATTGTCCATATACGTTGCTTGTATCTTCGATTATAAATTGTAGCCCCTCCATGAACTATTACGGGTTGATTCCATCATCACCATCAAATGTCTCTATTCTGTTTTGAATTAAACTGTTTAGAACTTCAGGTATCCCTACATTATTTAACAGCCTCTCCTATTTTTTTATTTCTTTATCCATTCTTCGAAATTTTGATCTACCACAGTAATAATTATTTTGTCTGCATTGTCTTTCGCTTCTTTTATCTGCTTGAAATTTTCTATCTGGTCTTCCACATTAGTAATATGGAGAGTCAATGTTTTATTCTGCACACCCCATTTTCTCCTAAGAAATCTAATTTCTAAATTGTAATTTACCATTTGAACTTTCTCTAGGACACCCTTCATATATTTTTCTACAATTTTATTTTATTGTTCTAATTTATTATCAACTTCAGTTAATATTTCTACTTTGTAATTGTCTACTGTTGTTTACACGTACCGAGAGTATGGGCCTTAGACAACAAGCCTCGATGGAAAGCTCACGTAAAAAAAATTGAAATGGCCTTAAATATAAGAAAATGTACTAGTCGACGGAAAAAAACTTTTTATTTTCAATATATAACAAAGTACTACAGTGGTCTCCACATGCCGAGAATATGGAGCGATTGCCAGAAATTAAAATTCTGCAAAAAAGGTTAAAAGAAAAAGTCATCGAATTAAAGCCCCCGGAAAAAAGTCATCCGGAAAAAAAGCCCCATGAAAAAAAGTCACTCGGGAAAATGTCACCGGAAAGAAAATCAAAATGAATAAGTAGTGCAATAACAATATTTTATTTTATTGTATATCCTCTATAATCTATATACTACCACTAATGGTAGTAAAATCGCAGCCAACCGTGCCTCGGAGACCACGTTAAGCCGTCGTTCCCGGGTGTCATTTCGGTGACAGTCGTTAGGTTACGTCACGGCACTCGCGCAACTTGAAAACTCTGACATCAGGTTTCCTACCACAAGCCATACAATACACGAATCTATACTGGGTGTCCACTCTCAAAGTCGAACATAGACAATCAACATTGCGCATTTGATTTTTAGGTATTTTGCCATTATTTCTACACTATATCCGTAAATATGACTATTACTAGTATCATTTGATGTGCAATAATTTTATATTTCTATTGATACCATTGTCTTTCCTGTATTGACGAGCAGGAATCAGCAATAAAGTCCAATGCAATGTTAGATTCCTATGTTCGAGTTTGAGAACGGACACCCGGTATACTACATACATAACTGTAAGTAACATAATTAAAAAACAATTATTAATCTAAATCAATTTTCAGGGTAATATAATAAGTAGTACGCTGATTATCAATGATTTTTTAATGAATATTATGAATTATAATCAAAGCTAAAAATATAACGAGTCCGTAGGACGTACGCCGTAGGACTTCAAGTCTAAATTTGCATCTTTGTTTTAACTGATTACTTAGTAACTGGTCTCTACTTTCTTTTATGGCTTGTTGCAATTGGTCCTCTTTTGTTTTATGTCAGATTTTATGAAGACCTTCCTTCTCTAAGCTGTCTCTCCTTTCTGCACGTTGTGCTTTCCATCTAGTTTGAACACCTTCCAGTTTAATTAATGCCGATTTTTAATAATAAAAAGTTGCAGAATAAATAAATTTAGATATCTACTGTTATTTCCACTTATATTACTATTTTTTTAAAATAAACAGTGTATATTTACCAAATCATTATTTATTTAATTATCACCAATCCTCATACGATTCCATAATAATCACAAACAATTTCCGCTTGATTCTACTTGATTAATATCTGCCTTATATTGGATCGATATAGACCAATATTATGATATACAAGGTGTAAACTGAAGTGTTAAAAAAATAGTTTTGATCCGAATAAAACTTTATCAGTGTTTTGTTAACGTTACAGTACAGATATTTTGATTATTTTTTTTTTAATTTGCACTCAGCCAACAGCCGTTAGGCCAATTATAGGCGTCGCTGTGCAGTTATGAGGACTTCCAACCCCACTAACGACTGTCATGATGTTGTATGACCGCCGGGACCAACTTTTTTCCGTGATAGCCGTACCACGAGGCGCCGAGAGATGCAGCCGTGGAACTCCCATCCAAGTTCTGACCAGAGACAGCGTTGCTTAACTCTGCTGATCGAACGTGGACGCTTGTTCAAGCTACACCACTCGGGACCCTTATGTTGACGTTTAGCTGAACTTATCTTTAATAATATATTTTAGGTCTAAGCAATTCTGTTTTATAAAATGAATAACTGTTTATAAAAGTTCTGCTTTTTTCAAATGTATTTAATGTAACCAAGTTTAATAAACCGTTGGCATGGTAAAACAAACAACGTTGCTATGTTACATGACCACAGATATAGTGGATCGTGAACCCTTTGTAATTTTTAACATGGTTTTTTTCCTATATACGCCATTTCCGTTTACACTCTGTATAAGTATATCATAAGCGTACATTGAGCTACTCATCCTTCATTCGCCTAACGCATTGACAAGCTTTTCTGTTTTAGTTTCTCTGCTACTACTTTTGTTCGGTTTCTTCTACTTATATATTCTTCTCTATCTGGTTATGCTTCACTCTGAATGAATTTTTCAAGCTTTTTTTTCTTTACCTCCACTTTTACGTCGTTATTTTTTTGAGTTCTTCTTCTTATTCCACAGATGGCCGCCGCTTCTGCATATATTAGCTTCTTGAAATATTTCCAAATTTCTTCCAGTGTTCTGTTTCTAATTTGTGGAATTCTTCTTTATCTTTTATCTTTATCTTTTAATTTCAATTATTTCTCCGTCTTACTTTTCCGTATATTCCAATTCTGCCTCGTTTCTAGTTTCGATTTGTTGTACAGTTTATCTTACTTCCTGTTTATTGCTTCCTCTTCCAAATCACCCACATGTTCCACTACTATGTCTATTAGAAAACAGGACAAGGAAATAGCATGAGTACGTACAGCATATAGTGGAAGAAAGATGGCGAAAGAGTGCCCTATTGTGATCACTATGAGAAAGAGGAACAAGAAGAGGGTCAATAGAAATTGAAAAAATATATTAACGTCATAGAGGACAGATGACAGGGAACTGAGAGAAGGAGACTAGGAAGATCGAAAAATATGGAAAATTAGAATGACAAACCTTTTGATAAGCGAAAATGTCGTACAGAGAAAAAATGAGAGGTTTATTTCCTTTGGTGTTGCACTCTTACAGGATATTTGTGTAGTTTCGAACTGTTCATCAGGAATTTTGAAGATGATCAATCAGTTACAATGCGTTTTTAGTGGTATTTATAAGCCGGTGCTTAATGCCCTATTTCGCAAATTATGGTTTATTGATACAATAATTAAGGTGCTAATATACAAATTCAGCTATATAAATTACAAACTAAATCAACAATGATAAAATTAGAAGCGAAGCTTTTCTCGAAATTGGGTAATTCTGATTCCACGCTCATACTCTGCTACAATTAGGTTTGCTATTTCGAACTTTCCATTGCGGCTATAAAATTTCAGTCGAAAGTCGCATGCATGGAGTGCAAAGCGTTGGGTAAATATTTTATTCCCCCCCCCCCCCCTGGTCTTACTTGGCGAACAAAGTGCTAGTGCTCAAGGGACGTAACGGTGCAGGTTGCAAAACACGAAACCGACAGGCGACCGAGCCGGCCCAAAATCGGAAGCATTGAAAATTCCCTTGAAATCGGAAGAAAGAGAGTTTTATTACTTTATTGCTTTATGGCGGTTGTATATTTCGTACAAAACGCCATAAATATTTACTGCCGGAATTCGGGCAACTGTAAAAACATCATGCGCTGTAAAGCGTTACATTTTGTGATCAGTTCGTAAGTTATTGGAGCTATTGTCATCTCGACTGGTGCACTGACTCGAAGATTCTTATGTACTTTTCAATATTACCGGAAAATATTGGCACACCCTAACTTGTTAGTAAATAGTAGAAGTTTGAATGGGGTTTATTAACAACAAATGAAACGGAGTGCTGTAGAAACTATCGACAGAGCACAGTTGTTTATTGAGATGATTGTATCGTCGACGTTTTAAAAGGACGTATCCCCGACATTTGGACAAAATTAAATGAACTGGCAAAAAATATTGGAACTATTGTTGTATTGTTGTAATGAAATAAAGTGGCTTAAACAAAAGGTTAAAATATAACTACACTCTTGGTTTAATCCAACTTCAAAATCATTTGAGTAAGAGTTATAATCTTCATATCGAGATATGAAGCTATTTCAGCGAAACTAACAGTTTAACCATTACTTTAACGAGATTAAAAGCCCGGCGACTTAAAATAATTTAAACAAGATAAATAATGGACTTATTACAATTCGGAGTCACATCAATAGGACTCAAAGGAGACAATCTGTTTAAGCAAAATTAAATATTAAGTGTCAAGGAAGCAATAATTGTTTGGAGGAACTCTAATTGTTTTAAACAAAATTAAAAGCTGCTTTAACTATATAGTCGTATAAACAAGATTTACTTGTTGAAACAAAATTAATCCTTTCATTTACATTAAAGGCCTTGTCAATACGATAACAATTGTTCGGGCCGATTTGAAATAACTTGAATTTTAACATAATTTTAACGAAAATAAAGGACTATAAACGAGATTGCAGTTGATAAATTAGCTTTACACTTGCTTACACGAGTTTAACTGTCTTACAGCTGATGAAAAGCTAACTTATCTCACCTAAAGTTGCTTTAATGAGATTAAAAGAAGAAAAATGGGTTTAGACAAAACGCAGCTATCGTTTGAAGAAGATTAATCGTTGAAGAAGAATTAATCGTTGAAAGAAATTTATATTTGCTTTAACTAGACAAATTTTGTTCAAACAAGACTGAATCATTCAAACAAAATATAATCCGTTAAATTATATTAGACGACATTTAATATGATAAAAATCGTTTTTATCCGATTTGAGATAACTTTAAAGAAATTTATTGTAATTTTAATGAACCTAACTTGATATTTTAACAAGATTAAAAGACTCCTGGTTGATAAATAAAATGTGTAATTGTGTGTACGAGATTAACGGAGAAAAATCATTTAGACAAACTTTGTTGATTTTAGCTATAATCTCGTATAAATTATATTAAAATACGCGTTATATAAGAATTATTTCAGCTAGATTAAAAGTGGTAAAAATAAAATTAAAAAAGACAGAATTTAAAGCGGTTTTAAACAATCATTGTTCCTAAGAGATTTAATTGTTTACGGAAAATCAAAAGTTACTGTAATTAGATGAACACCGTTTAAACGAGATCTAATCGTTGAACAGAATTTATTCTTTTGAATTACTCTAGAACGCACTTCAATAAGTTTATACTAACTTTCCAGAAATTTATATAACTGTAACGAGATTTAAAAGACATTTTAACGATTTTGAAGAGTTTAAAGTACTATAAACGAGATTAAGGTGGATAGACATTTTTACTTGTCTCCTTGAAATCGATAGCCATTTTAACGAGGTAATTATCATCTCAACAAACTTAGTGGTTTTAAATAGGATCGTTTAAATGATATTGAACTGCACTTAACATCAAAAGCTGTTTCCACGAAAATAAAGTTGGTAAAACGGATTTAGAACAAATTAACTCAGATGATTTAAAGTCGTATTAATTGACCAAGAGGAGAAAAATTAGCTTGAGTAAAATTTAAAGCGGGTTATAACGAAGCTGCGATTGTTTGAAGGTGATTTAATGGTTTAAAATCAAAAGTTGATTTAACTAGAACTAACACCGTTTCAACAATATTTAATCACGTTAAATTACTATAGAAGGGTTTTCAAGAAGATAAAAATCGTTATTCTCCTATTTGGTAGGTAGGTATAACTTGACGAAAATCAATGCAAAATGTAGGTATATAAATTAAACGTCATTTTATTGATTTATAACGCGAGATTAAGGAACTGTAAAACGAGACTAAAGGTCGATAGACCAGATTTATAATTGTCTCCATGAGATTGATGGCCTTTCTAATGAGATCAGTAATTATCTGCACAAACTTAGCGGTTTCAACTAAAAGTTGCTTCCACGAAAATAAAGTGGTAAAAGGCCAGATTTAGAATAAGTTAATCGAAATGAAAGTTGGATTATTACTATTTATGTCGTTTTAATGGCTAGGAAGTGAGAATCAGTTTGAGCAAAATTTAAAGATTTAATTTTGTACCTAAATAATATTTAAAGTTGCTTAAACTAGATAAACGTAGTTCACACAAGACTTCATCGTTTTTTAAATAAATTTAATCGTTGAATTACTTAAGGATATCTTAATAAAGCAATTTTATTGATTTATTAACGCGATTAAAAGCCTTTAAACGAGATTGCAGGTTGATAAAAGCTAGATTTATAATGTTTACACGAGATTAACGTTCTTCTTGATGATATTGATAAAATCTATCAAACAAACTTTAGCGAAGGTAACTAGTTTAAAGTGACTGTACTAATTGGGCTTTACATTAAACATCATTCCAAGGAGATTAAAAGTAAAGAAGAGGTCAAAAATAATTTTAACGAAATGAAAAGACGAGTTATTTAAAGTTGTTTTAATGGGACCAAAAGAAGAAAATCGGTTTAAAAAACTTAAAGCCCTGTTACGAAAGCAGCCGTCGTTTCAAGGACATTTAATTTCTTAAACAATATTTAATCAGCTAAATTATATTTTATTAGATTAAAACGATAAAATTTGAAATAAATTTAAGGGGATTGACTGTAATGGTAACGATTTTTTAACGAAACTAAAAGACTACAAAAGATGAATCAGATTTATAATTATTTATACGAGATTGGTGATCGTGTTAACGATACTAATAATTATTTAAACAAATTTTGGCAATCTTAACTAGAATCGTTAGTTATAGTAAATTGCGAATTACATAAAAGTATTTTAACGATATTGAAAGTCGTCAAAGCGAGGTTTACAACAACTTACCTAGAGAAAAGTTGACTTGTTACAGTTTCAAGTATTTTTTAATGGGATCGGAGAAATTCGTGTTGAAGAAAATGTAAAATACTATCAGGTAAGCAACAATCGTTTAAGGAGATTTAATTGTTTAAGCGAATTTAAAAGCTACTTTTAGTATGTAGCGTCGTTCGAGATTTAATGAGATTCAAAACCACTCTATCAGTACTTTAAAAGACCATAAACAAAATGTAGATTAGTAAATAAGATTTATAATTGTTTAACAAGATTAAGGGATTTACCAGAAATTATTTAAACTATATTAAAAGACGTTTACATTAAAAATTATGTCAACGCGTCAAAACCAGACTTAAAAAATAATTTTAAACAAGATGGAAAGTTAATTTAAGTCGTTTTAATTGGAGTAAAAGAAAAGATCGGTTTTTAAGAAAACTTGAAGCAGTTATAAGAAAGCAACCATCCTATCAATTAACGAAGTTAACCTACTCGAAACAATATTTGATCCGTTAAATTAAAATAGAAGAGCTTTCTATACGATAAAAATCGTTTTCTGACCGATTTATTTTAGAAGAGTTTTAAGAAGTGTAAGTGTAACGAGATTAAAATTCATTGTATCGACTTCTCATTATACTAAAGTACTATAAACAAGATTGAAAGTTGATAGAAAAGATTTATAACTGTATCCAAGGCATTGATGGTCGTTTGAACAGGATTAGTAATTATTGCAACAAACTTAGTGGTTTTAACTAGAATTAAGTGATAAAAACGAGATTTGCAATAAGTTAATCGAGATGAACAGTTTGATTATCACGATCTAAAGTCATTTGAATTGAACTAACAGGAGAAAATAAATCACTTTGAGGAAATTTTAAATTGGCCATAGAAGCCAAAATAATTAAAAGGAGATTTAAAATTGTTTAAACTAGAGAAACGCAGTTCAAACAAGATTTTATCGTTCAAACAAAAATTAATCCATTAAATTACATAGGGATGCATTTCAATATAACATTATTTCAACTGGATTAAGAGTAATAAAGCATAGTCCAAAATAATTTAAACGAGACGAAAAGTCGACATATCACTATTTAAAGACGTTTTAATATATGATTAAAAAGAAATAGTCAATTTAACGACCATTTAAAGCACTGTTAAGGAAAATGCGATCGTTTCAAACAGATTTAATTGTTTAAACAATTTAAATCCATTAGATTATATTAAATTTCATTTAAAACGATAAGGATCGCATTGGCCCGATTTTAAACAACTTTAAAAAATGTGAATGCAATTTTAACGAAATGAAAAGCCCGTTTATGGACTCTTAACGAAACTAAAAACTACAAACGGGATCGCATGTTGATAGAGAAAGTATATAATTATTTATAGGATATTAATATAAGTATTTAAGTAAACTTTAGCCACTTCAACTACAATCCTTAAATTATATTAATTTGCACTATATGTAAAAAATATATCAACAATATTAAAAACCCTAAAAGCAAGGTTTACAATAGACTACCTAGATGAACAACTGACGTTTTCAAGTCATTTTAATAGGATTGGAGAAATTTGGTTTGAAAAAATGTAAAATACTGTCAAGAAAGCAATAGTCGTTTTAAAGAAACTTAAAAATAACGAAATTAAAATCGTGTCGTTCAAACAAGACTGAATCGTTCATATATTATTTAATCGAGATTTAACGAGATTGAAAAACACTCTCAATATATAATTCACCAGAATAATAAACATTTACAATACACATTAGCCAATTTTGCTAGAATTGTTTAAATTGTATTAAAATGAACCTACGATTATGTCATCGCAATTACAAGACTTAACAAAAATAATTCACACAAGAAGAAAGTTGACGATCTAAAAGTCGCTTTAATGGGAGTAAAGGAAAAGGAGCGGTTTTTAAACAAACTTTTAAACGATTTTAGGGAAGCAACGATTCTTTCAATTAATGATGTTAATGTCGTTCCAACAATATGTAATCAGTTGATTTTTTTTCAATGAGATAAAAATCGTTTTCCGCCAATTTAAATAACTAACAAAAATTCAGTGTAATACACTTACTTAATTTTTTTATCTATTTCTAACAAGATCAAAGTACTATAAACGAAATTGAAAGTTGGTAGACTAGTGGTTTTAATTAGAATCGAGATGAAACGTTGGCTTATCACGGTTTGAAATAGTTTTAGTTGGACCAAGAAGAGAATATCAGTTTGAGCAAAATTTAAAGCGATTTTAAGGAAGCGATAGTAACATTTTAAGGCGATTTAATTTTGTGTATGAAACTAGCTAAACATGGTTCAAACAAGACTTCATCGTTCAAATAAAATTTAATCCGTTTTACAATAATTTTAATGAAATAACTGTGATTTTAGCAAGATTAAAAGCCATTTTATCGAATTGTTAACGAAATCAAAGACTATAAACGAGATTGCAGGTTGATAAACAAGATTTATAATTGTTTACTCGAAATTAATTGTTTTCTCAACTGGATAAAAAAACCAAACAAACTTTAATAATGTTAATTACTATTTTAAAAGGTACTTAAACGGGTTTTACATTAAACATTGTTTCAACGCGATTAAAACTGATAAAAAAAAGTAAAAGAATAAAGTAAACTAGATGAAATTTGACTTATCACGATTTAAAAGTCGTTTTAATAGGACTTCACGGAAACAACCAGTTTAAAGAAAATTTAAAGCGCTGTTAAGAAAAGAGCCATCACTTCAAGGAGATTTAATTGATAAAACATATGAAATCCATAAAATGATATTACATATGATTGAGAACGATAAGAATCGCTTTGAATTTTTTTTAAATAACTTATAAAAGACTACAAACGAGATTGCATGTTGATAGACAATATTTATCATATTTATACGAGGTTAGTGGTTGTATTAAAGAGATTAATAACAATAAAAACAAGATGAAAAGTTGTTTTAAATTTGAAGAAATTGAATACAATTTTAACGAAATTCAACTCGATTTTTTAATTAGATTAAAAAGCTGTAGAGTACCTACAAATTGATAAACTAGATTTATAATTGCTTATGCTAGATTAATTGCCCCATTAACAAGATTCATAGACATTTAAAAAACACTTCGAATTTTACTGGAATTGTTTAAATTTTATTAAAATGTGCTTTACATTAGAAATTATGCCAACAAAATTAAAAATCGTAATAGCGAAGTTTAAAAAGAATTTAAACGAAATGAAATGACCGGGTTTTAAACAAATTTTAAAGCGGTTTTAAGGAAGCAATCATCTTTAAATTAAAGAGGTAAACGTCGTTCAAACAATATTCAATCCATCAAATTACACTAGGAGGCATTTAAAAAGCTAACAATTTTAATGAGATTACCCGTCATTTTATTGAATTCTAAATTACATCAAAATGAAGATTAAGGTGGATAAATACGATTTATGATTTTTTACACGAGAATAACGGTCATTAATAATTAATAACATACTTTATCGCATTTAAATTGTATGAAAGTGTGCTTAAATAATATTAAAATGTATTTCAATGAGATTATCGAATCCTGCTGATGAGACTTACACGTTTAAATGAGTGCAATATCTTATTTTTATCTAGTTTTAAGTGAGTTTTGCTATGTGATATGTATAGTACTAGGTGAAAGTGTATCAGTTGCTATATTAAGAAAATCGGACTTATGAAATAACGACGACTAAACCTGCGATTTTGATAGAGTACAACAAAC
Source organism: Agriotes lineatus (assembly GCA_940337035.1). NCBI lineage: Eukaryota > Metazoa > Arthropoda > Insecta > Coleoptera > Elateridae > Agriotes > Agriotes lineatus. The sequence continues at coordinate 24,061 of CALNHX010012375.1, forward strand.
GATAACAACGATCTTAGTAGTTTTAAATATTTGCCAACAATCTGCTTGCAATGTGGCTCAGAAAATTTGCAGTAAACACTGCAAAATCACTATGGAACAACATTTATTTTTAGATAGAATCTATTACAGCTATCATTAATTTATCAATTAAGTTTTTACTAAAGTATTGAGTTTTTAAAAGCAAAACTATTTAAAGGCCCTCGAGACTATAAAGTTATTAAACTCTAAATCGAAATGGTATTTTGAATTCGGGAATTGCAACAAAAACCTTTAGGCGATTAGGAAAAAATACCGAACTACATTATCTAAGTAAACTTACTTATACCCATTATTCTCCAACGGAACAGAGGGTGTTTACAAATTGTTTCGTCTGTTAGCTGCTTCAGCTGGGCCATAGAGTTTCACATTTCTTCCTGGATGGTTTTTGGCCATGATGTCGCCGTCTTTTAAAATTTAAAAAATATCTTTTTCAAAAAAAAAATTGAAATCATTTGCTGTCACTTTATAATTGAACCTGTTCTATTCTACATAACATTTTTTTTATAAAATAGTGCAGTATGTCCACGTCCAGCCACCCAGATCTATTTTCTACTATTTTATGTTTTACTGATTGCGTCTTCTTCCACCTTTTATATCGGTGTTCCTAATTTTGAAGTTTATTTTGTATATTTTGGCATATAATAAATTCTTTACTAATTAAAGGTCTATCAAAATAATTCTCAACAACATTTTGGTATGGTTCGATCTTGTATACCCGAGCCATGTTATTCTTACATGTAGTTTGCATTTAATGTATTTGATTATAGTCATGTTGTTCAAAATTGAGCATTATGTTTTCGTCTATGGAGTGCTATTTCTCAGGAAAAGTATGTTTTTGATCTTATCTCATTTCAAGGCCGTTCTTCAAGTAAGCCACAAAATAGTATTTCCATCTTGTATGGCTGTGGAATACTTTCTAATTTAGGAATACAACTATAATTCACTTAAAAATCAAATGTCACGTTTGACATATAAGTATAAACATAGTTGCATTCATAAATTAGGAACGATTCCATAGGCATACTAAATGAAAATAATGTTTAATCATACTTTACAAATAGCGTACATAATTTTGTATAGACTTGGGACGTAGCGTATAGTATTTATAATACACCGTAAATCAAGAACACACCAGTTTAGCTTTATTAAGGCTGGGGATTGAAACGAAGAAAATTCACCAATCTTCCCTCTTTCTTTATCCTGTTGTGTGGTGCTGGTATCTGTATTAATATAGACGCACTCGAATTTTCCACCGTATAATTTCTACCTCGCTATTCAACTTATGCAAGGGTTTGTTTCTCTGCTGAGCAGGTGTGTTCTAAGCAGATGTGGGCCAAAAACACGGACAGATGTTTTTGCCGGTGCAGATAATTTTAAGATTATTCTGTGATTTTAAGTAAAATAAGCTTCATGGCCTTTGTATGTGTGTATTATCGAAACCTCATTTTACCTTGAATCCGGTGCTTTATGCTTCTTGGCCTTTCAGT
>CALNHX010012376.1:0-25584 GCA_940337035.1 Agriotes lineatus
CAAAGTTATTTGGAACATTGTTCCGTATGCGGCGATAATTATGTTGTTAATTCAGATTTTAGTTACTACGTGCGACATCTCTGTGGAAAAGGTAGAACTGTCTAGTCGGAGTGCGCGCAATAGACACTGTAAGGACGAGACCGGAAGTGACGCGAACATGGCGGACGACCTGTTTATGTCGGCAACGAGTTACTGTTATTTTTGGTAAAATAAAGTATTTTAAAAGTTTTTATACAGTCCACTATTTACTCAGGGTGCATTAGGGCTTAGTGTACCCTACATTTTGGTCCTACGAGCCCGATTGACTAGTGTTTTGTGTGACAAAGTTATGTGTCCGCAGTAAGAGGCGACAGTTTGCGTAGGCGATTGACAATATCGCAGCTTCCTGGGGGTGACGACGTTCATCGCAGCAGGCAAGTCCCAGTGCAAGACAGCACTAAAAGACGCGGCAGTTTGGCGTAGCCGTTTGACAATATCGCAGCTTCCTGGGGGTGACGACGTTCATCGCAGCAGGCAAGTCCCAGTGCAAGACAGCACTAAAAGACGCGGCAGTTTTGGCGTAGCCGTTTGACAATATCGCAGCTTCCTGGGGGTGACGACGTTCATCGCAGCAGGCAAGTCCCAGTGCAAGACAGCACTAAAAGACGCGGCAGTTTGGCGTAGCCGTTTGACAATATCGCAGCTTCCTGGGGGTGACGACGTTCACAGCAACAGGCAAGAATAACGCGGCAGGTTTGCGTAGGTGTTTGGCAACATCGCAGTTTCCTGGCGGTGACGACGTTCACCGCAAAAGGCAAAGTTCCAGTGCAGGATCGCACTAACAGCAGATTTCAGACAATCCGTGAGTCCATTCCAATTTATTGTTTGGTTACTTGAATTGAAACTGTTTGTTTTTTGTTATTTAAAACAATGGCTGAGTTACGGCAACTTAAGTTTAAAAGAGGCCAAATTAAAGGCAGTTTGACAAGGCTGCAGACCTTTTTTGATTCTTTAAATTTAAATAGTCTCGACGAAGACACTTTTCTTAAATTAAAATTAAGATGGCAGAAGTTAGAACCAATCATTGACGAGTTTTCAAAAATACAGTCTGAGATAGAATATAACTTAGATATAGATGACCAGGTTTCTGTTGACGAAAAGGATAGGGAGTTAATAGAAAGAGAAAATTTCGAGACATGTTATTTTGATTTAGCTTCAAAAATTTCGGCTTTTATTATTAGATTTGAACAGAGTGAAATAAATTCTGTGACGTCAGACGTAGTTAATGGCAACATTAGTAATTTTGGGCCTCCAGCTCAATATACAATGAGTGCAAATTTGCCTGTTTTGAAATTACCTAATTTTTCAGGGGTTTTAGACAAGTGGCTAGAATTTCGAGACATTTATACGTCTCTGGTTGAAAATAATGGCTCTTTAGATAAGGTTCAAAAATTCTATTATTTGAAATCATGCCTCGAGGGCGAAGCATCACAGTTGATTGAATCAATTTCAGTTACAGCTGAAAATTATCCAGTGGCTTGGTTGACATTGACCGAAAGATATGAAAATAAGCGATTAATTATTTTTAATTATATTCAAGCATTATTTGATGCACCTGTGTTGACGAAAGAAAATAGTATTCAACTTCGTAGCTTATTTGATGTTTTTAGTAAAAATTTAAGGTCTCTTAAAATTTTGGGACAACCGACAGAAAGCTGGGATGCGATTGTAGTACATTTGATCGTGTCTAAACTTGACAACAGGACAAGAAGAGATTGGGAATGCTTTAAAATAAAAGGGGAACTACCAACATTTGACGAAATTAAACTGTTTCTTAAAGAAAAGTGTGAAATGCTTGAAAAATTTGAACTTTCAAAGTCCAACAATATGGCCAATAAATCTGAAATTAACGTTAAGGCTTCGACAAGGAGCAACTTTAAAACTAAAACTCAAACTTTCCAGTCACTGACGAGTAGTTCCAATTTAGGGTTTACGTGTTATTTCTGTAAACAGAACCATTCTATTTTTAAATGTAATGCATTTGCAAATTTAAATGTTAGTGAACGAAACAAAGAAGTTAAAAGGCTTAAATTGTGCTTGAATTGCTTTAATCCTAATCATTTCGTGCACCAGTGTGAAAAAACACCATGTAGAGTATGCAATAAAAAGCATAACACCTTGTTACATAAAGACTCAGAAATTGTGGCGGCTGAGAGGCAAACAGTCGACAGTCCGGCTCTGCACTCAATGTTAACTTACAGCGACGATCTAGTAAGCAGGGAGGGTGCGGGCATGTCCACAAAAAATGATAATACAATATCCACAATAAACGCGCTTACGGCCGGCGGCGGAGCATCTAAGAATGATTCAACAATTATTACGTACTGTTTACTATCGACAGCGATTGTAGATATTATGGATAAAAAAGGAAACGTTGTTTCGGCTTGAATTTTATTGGACCCAGGCTCTCAAAGCAATTTTGTGACAGAATCGCTAGCAAATAAATTAGGTTTTCATAAGACACGTGTTAATTATTCAATTTCTGGTATTGGAAACAATAATTCATTGTTAGCTAATTACAAAACGACTTTTACATTTAGTTCACGAATTTCTGAATATTCCAAGGAATCTTCCTTTTTGATTTTGCCAAAAGTCACGCAACAATGCCTAGCTACTCTTTTGATATTAAAAATTTAAACTTACCCACGGGGGTTGTGTTGGCAGATCCTAATTTTAATCAAAAATCGGACATTGATATTCTTTTTGGAGTTGGTTTATTTTATGATTTGTTAGTACAAAACCAAGTGAAACTTCAAGGCGGGTTAGTTATACAAAACACTGAATTAGGCTGGGTGTTAGGCGGAGAATTAAATTATCCTTTTGCTAATACTAATAGCACATTGAAAACAATTTCATGTCATCACTGCGTTGATAGTGAGGTTGAAAGTCTCGAGAAATTTTGGCGTATAGAAGAGTGCGATGATATACCGAAAATTGACAATTTTTGTGAAACACATTTTATAAAAAACACGGAAAGAGATAGTACTACCGGGCGTTTTGTAGTAAGAATACCTTTTGATAAGGATAAAAATAAGTTATGTGATTCAAAGGACGGCGCGATTCGACGATTTCATTTGCTAGAAAAAAGGCTAGACAAAAATAAAGAGTTGAAAAATCAATACTCGGAATTTATGACAGAATATGAAAGTTTAGGCCATATGCAAAAATTATCCCATAGTGCATACGAGCTTAGTGACTTTGGAGTGTATTATATACCCCATCATGCAGTACTCAAAGAAGCAAGTCTGACAACAAAACTTAGGGTCGTTTTTGACGCGAGTGCGAAAGGGGACAGTGGCGTATCACTGAATGAGATGCATAAGGCGGGACCCACAGTACAAAGCGAACTGTTTGCTATTTTATTGCGATTTCGGCAGTATACCTTCGTGATAAATGCTGATATTACTAAGATGTATCGGCAGATTCATTTGAATCAAGATGATACACGATTTCATCGAATTTTTTGGCGATCGGATTCATTTGACGAGTTGCAATGCTATGAGCTATTAACTGTAACATATGGGATTGCGGCATCACCGTTTTTAGCTACCCGTTGTTTGATTGAATTGGCTATTATTAATAAAGACAATTATCCTTTGGCATGTGAGATTATCACTGATAGTTTTTACGTTGATGATCTCTTAGCAGGTTCTAATTCGGAAACAGAAATTTTGCAATTACAAAGAGACATTACTAATATATTGGCTACAGCAGGATTCGACCTTAGAAAATGGTTATCGAATCGCCCAGAGCTTTGTGAAAAATTCACAATTAATTCAAATTCAGAAAGTAATATCCTGCATCTCGGAGAAAATGAGTCAAATAAAACACTCGGTATATTTTGGAACGCAAATTCTGATATGATTCAATATTGCACAAGTGAGTTTAGGTATGAACAAGTTATGACTAAACGGGCTATTTTATCGACGATTGGCAAATTATTTGACCCTTTAGGTCTTCTTGGCCCTGTGATAATGACAGCTAAAATAATACTACAACTATTGTGGCGCGAGAAAGTTTGTTGGGATCAACCTGTGTCAGATTCGCTGGCAAAAAAATGGTTAGAATTTTTCAAAGACTTAAAAAACATACACGACATAAAAATAAATCGTCATGTTTTGGACTCTACGGCAAATAATTTCGAACTTCATACATTTGTAGATGCATCAGAAAAAGGTTATGGTGCAACGTGTTATGTTCGAAGTATCGCAAACGGTAAAATTTCGTGCAACTTGCTTTGTGCAAAGAGTAAGGTTGATCCAATAAAACAAGTCACATTACCAAGATTAGAGCTGTGCGCGGCGACATTAGGTGCAAAATTATCTAAGCGTGTACAAAGTTCCTTAAAAATGAAGTTTGAAAAATTTTTTTCTGGACAGATTCATTAATTACGTATTATTGGATAAACGGCAGTCCTGAAAGATGGAAAACGTTCGTCGCAAATAGGGTTAGTGTTATACAAACCTTGACTGATTGCCAAGACTGGCATCATATTGCTTCTAAAGAAAATCCAGCGGATTGCATTTCACGTAGTATATCAGCAGCCAACCTGTTGACAAATACGTTGTGGTGGAACGGGCCCACATGGCTTGAAAATGACATTTCAGAGTGGCCGTCTACTACTCCAATTCTTGATTCTGAGTCTATTCCTGAACAACGGATTGTGGCAAATCTATCAGTATTTCAAGACTTTGACCTTTTTTGTAGAATTTCAAATTTAGGTAAATTGAAACGCGTAGCTGCATATATCAATCGTTTTATTTTTAACATTAAGAACCCTAACTCAAACAAATAGGACAATTGAGTACTAAAGAATTAGACGCGGCTATGATAACTTTATTAAAAATTGCTCAATTACAATCTTTAAGTCACGAATTCAAGTGCCTCGCGGCAGGCAGTCAGGTGGACAAGTCAAGCAGTACTTTAATGCTGAAGCCTTTTTTACATTCCGATGGTTTAATAAGAGTAGGCGGTCGTTTACTCGAAGCCCCTATTCCTTACGACAAGAAACATCAAATTATATTGCATAATAAGCACCCACTTACTGAAATAATTTTAATTTCCGAGCATAAAAGACTATTACATTGCGGGCCACAACAACTCTTGTATTCAATAAGAGAGCATTATTGGCCAATTTGTGGTCGTAATTTATGTCGATTGTTAGTTAACAAATGTGTTACCTGTTTCAAGGTAAAACCTAAGTTTTATGAAATTTCAATGGGAAACCTACCGCCTGAACGGGTGAATCAGTCATTTTCCTTCGCAAACACAGGTTGCGATTATGCCGGACCTTTTTTGCTAAAAGGCCGAAAAACAAGAAAGCCAGTTACAACCAAGGCATGGATTTGCATTTTCATTTGTATGTGCACCAGAGCCGTTCATTTGGACCTGGTGACTGATTTAACAAGTCAAGCATTTATAGCATGTTTAAAAAGATTTATGTCTCGACGAGGAAAACCAGAGTGTATTTTTAGTGACAATGGCACCTGTTTTGTGGGCGCAAACACAGAAATTTTGAGACTTATCAAAGAGTATTTATGTACAATTGAAACATTTTTAACTAATGAGGGTATCAATTGGAAATTCATACCGGCTAAATCACCTAATTTTGGTGGCCTCTGGGAGGCAGGTGTAAAAAGCATAAAATACCATATAAAACGGGTGATTGGTTTAAACTCTCTGCACTTCGAAGAGTTCTTTACAGTACTAAATCAGATAGAGGCAGTGGTAAATTCAAGGCCAATCAGTCCCTTATCCTCAAGTCCTGACGATCATACACCATTGACCCCTGCACATTTCCTTATAGGAAGATCTTTAACCTCCTTACCTGAACCCGATTTTACTGAAATTCCGACCAACCGACTTAATCATTTCAACCGACTACAACAAATTGTACAACATTTTTGGCGACGTTGGAGCAGTGAATATATTACAGAACTACAAGCCCAACTCAAATGGCACAAAAATTCTTCGGAGCTATTGACCAGTGGCAGCTTAGTACTTATCAAGGATGATAAGGTATCACCGTTTCACTGGATTACCGCTCGTGTAAAGGAACTTCATGCAGGAAAGGACAGTATTACCAGGGTCGTGACTGTGCAACTCAGCAACGGCAGTGTGGTGAAACGTTCTGTTCGCAATCTGTGTGTGCTACCAATTTGACTATATTCTTTTGTTCATTTTTAAACCACTGAAGGTTAATCTGACATTTTTGTTTTATGTTATGTATATAACTATAAACTTATATTAGTTATACGTATTCATTTATTTGTTATTTTTGAAATGCTAGTGCATTCCAAGGCCGGCGGCATGTTCCGTATGCGGCGATAATTGTGTTGCTAATTCAGTTTTTAGTTACTAGGTGCGCCATCTCTGTGGAAAAAGTAGAACTGTCTAGTCGGAGTGCGCGCAATAGACACTGCAAGAACGAGACGGGAAGTGACGCTAACATGGCGGACGACCTGTTTATGTCGGCAACGAGTTACTGTTATTTTTGGTATAATAAAGTATTTTAAAAGTTTTTATACAGTCCACTATTTACTCAGGGTGCATTAGGACTTAGTGTACCCTACAGCTGTTCTATACTTTTGTTGATTCTATTGAATTTGAATACATTCCTGTTTCCAAAATTTCTATTTTCCCTCCTGTATTCTTCTTCCAATACCTCTGCTCCTCATTTAAAAATGTTTTCTACTTCTATTTGTTCTGTTGTTTAATAAACTGTGATACAGCTTATTTTTCCCAAAACTCAGCTCTTGTATATCTTCAGTAAACCATAATGGTTGTTGTACTTTATTTAGTTTTTCATACTCTCCAATGCTTCTCTTGCTGCTTTATGTATGACGTCTTCTTCAATATTACAGAGTCTTGTTAGTTCCCTTAACTCCTTTTCTAGTCTATTTTCTAATACGTCTAATACTTCTTTAATATTTTCTTGTTGTAGCAGATGTATGTTGTTACTTTTTTAATTACATAGTCGATAATTGATTTTGGCTGTAACGGCGATTTCTTCTAGATATATTTTTGTATATATGTTTTTGTGGTTGAAATATGTATTTCTTACTCTAAAGCTATTTCATTTGCATAAATCTATATGTACGTCGTCGTAAACTCCTCCCCATACTGGCGGACCACTTCATCAGTTAGCCTGGATTCAACTCTTGCATTGTGGTATTCTGCGATTATAAGATCTTGACTTCTTTTGCCTCTGATACCTCCCGATGGAATTCTTCCTTGCCTAATAAATTGCTCTCATTTGTGAGTTACATTTGCCTCAGGGCCTATAACGATATAGTTAATAGTGGTATATTATTTTCTGGAACCCAGACGTAGTTCTGTAGTAGCATAAATAATGCAGGTAAGAAGAACTACAAAGGTCTTTTTCTAAAGACCCGACCAGAATATTTAGAGAGTCAATTATGATACCAAGATGAGTACAATAATGACCTAGTAAAAATTTCGACAGAAGAGATTACAACTAATGTAATGCGAATGAAAAGTCGACTATCACCTGATCCAGGCATAGTCTTCGTAGAACAAATTAAATGTATGGTATATTGTGCAAGATTTTTGGAGTTTAAAGCAAATTTCTAAACAATGCGGAACATCGTACATTGTGTCAAGGCAATAGAAAAGACCCAGGAAGCTATAGAGGTTATTTGGAATTTACCACAAAGTAGACTAAGATGGAATATTAGTGAACGAATCAGAGAGAAACGACGTGAACTTATAACCAGCTGATTATGTGTGGATAACTTGTTGATATTAGAGCAAAAAACTTAAAAAGACAAAAAGTACATCTTGCTTGCATTGACATGGAAACGACTTAAGATAGAGTATAGCGATGTAAACTTTGGAAAGGATTGCAATAGAAGAATACTGATTTCGTTATAATTTTAGGTCCACACATTGCATCGAACCTTATCCGACCACTAGGACTACTTATTCATATATTGCTGATCATTCTATTGTAGTCTTTCATTCACATGTTTAAATCAAAACTTTAATGTTTCTTGTTCTTTAACTTTTAGTATCTAACACGACAATTATGCAAACACTACCCATAAAACTTTTTTACTGTTATTGCTCGTATTTCTAGTATGAAGTAGTCTTTTGAAAAAGGCAAGGTTGAGAACAATCGCAAAAAAAATCCTTCTTATAAGAGAACATATGGTGAAAACAGTAACCGATCGTTGTAGTAAAAAATAGAATACAAAACTACAAATGCACTGCGTGCTCATTTCCGTTTAATTGATAGAACTATAAATGCTTGAAACGACCTGGTTGCACTTGGTTAAGGCTCCTATTAAATTTAAATTAGAAGCTGCGTTGATAATGTTTACAATAAATTCAATTAGAAGCGAAATGAGATATCTTTATTTCCATTTAATCCATACTTCTATGTAAATGAATTAATTAAGGCAAGCTGATTTCTTAATAAAGTTCAGCTTATCTTAAACTGTTCCTTTAACGATGTAGTAGCCGCAATGTTGATAACGTTAATTTTTCTGTTTCAAAACATGTATAATAAATTTTCCCACACGAAAATTATATAATTATCAGACATCTTAAATTCTTTCTTAGAATGTGTACGAATAGAGATTGTCCTGAGACTTGTTAGTTTTCTTATTGCAATTGTTTTTGTTATTATATTTCCTGATTTTGCAACCTACCTCTTTTTTAAATTAAAACTACAATTAGTTCTCTTAATGGCTTTCTGTAAAGAGAATATTCATATTCATGTAGAATTTGCACTTCAACACGGGTGTAAGAGCAGAATTGACACACAGCAATATCAAGTAAATCAAGTAATACAAATCAAGGCTTAATTACTGCAACGTTGTCCCTTTTCTTTTCGCGTTCATAAGACACTGGCATTTAGGAAATGTTGACGTACTAATTGGATTTGGAAGGTATCTTAATCAATAGATAAAATATGCTTCATCTTGCGGCCGAAAGCCCAGTAAGATTATTATTAAACATATTATTAAAAAATCATTAAATGGTTATCTCATTGTCATATGGTTCGAATATACGGAAGGGGCCATAATTATATATAACAGCAATAAGATAACATGAACAACAAAATAGAATGCTTGAGTAAGAAAGAGATGACCATATGATAAAATTATTTTAGTAGGCATGTTTAGTTGACTTATGTCATAATTAAAATAAGCGTCATGCCTACTCGAATATTTACTACTATGTTTATTTCTTGCTTACTCAAGCAATACGTGTTATTTTCTTGTTCATGTTATCTCATTGCTGTTATATATAATTGTGGCCCCATCGGTATAACAAGAAATCGAATAATCTGAAACAAGACGTTATAGTTCTTATATATTTCTCCCACCTCAATTCATCGCCTAGTAAAGAGGGAGAACCTTTTTCAAAGTGTTCTACTACCTAATATTTTCCGATTGAAAATAAATACATTCAATAGTATATGGAGGTGTATTCTTAGCGTAAAATAATCTTATTAATCTACCGCGCTCGGTAACGATTAGGCGAAGCATGGATAAATAGTTAAACTGATCACAGGCTTACATTCGATACTACCGAAAAAAATTTTCTTCCGCGCAGAGGTTATCAATATCTACGTCAAGTTTTTGCAGTAAAGTTAGCTGTTTATCAGCTGTCAGTTTCACCTTGTTTGTATTTTCTATAAATGTACATTTTTCGTTAATTTCTCTAGTTTTCGCTAATTTTAACAGTTTCTTCAAAACTAACATTAGCATCCACGTTTGTGACAAAAGTAAGTCAATTCTTCCTTTTATATTTATATTTGTATTTTAGGTTAGAACGGGTGATTGCAATCATGCCATTTTCACTTGAGAACAAATTCCTTTTCCAATCGTATCTCCGAGAGAGCGCCAGCGTAGCCCAATGGTTAGAGCATCGGACTGCAGTGCGGATTTCTGGAGTTCAAATCCCAGATCGATGTCTGGCGGGCGGCCTACCCAGGCGCTTTAAATAACTGGGAACCTGCGGTCGAAAGAACAAAGTGTAATAATGCGGTTGTCAAATGCGTGATGCTCGTCACATCACCACGTGCTATGAATTTTCCACGCGACATCCGGGTGTGAAAGCGAGGATACGGAAGCTCTGACCTTCCGCCTTGCAGGCCAAGCTCCTTCATGGGGTGTTAATGCCTCACCATTATTATTATCTCAGAGATGGAAATAGAGATGAAAATGGAAGGTGGGTTCACCCAATAATGCCGTGTGTTGACAAATTCTGGGAATGATTTCCCGAAGCAGAAGTTAATCACGAATTTTATGCCGTCACATTCACAGAGTTGTTGATCGCTTTCAAAATAGAGGAAGCGTTGTTAGAGGGAAGGCATCTCGTGATGATGAGCTCCAGGGAGGTTATTTTCAGCTTGAAAATGCCACTGCACGTACTGCCGGAGTAACTTGTCAGTTTATTGAAGCGTAACCGAGCTATCGGGAGAAAAATTTTCAGGTAAGGTCGCCAGATCTTACTCCTCTGGATTACTTTGTATTCTGCCATTTAAAAAATATAATTTACTAGAATCGATAGCACACGTTGGACGAATTAAAAGAAGCGATAGAAGGTGCTGTGCAAATAATAACCGAAGAACAGCTGTATGGAGTATTTGAAATCCCGAAAAGAAGAGTAGATTCGTGTATATGATGGTGCATATTTCAAACATCAACTTTGATTGAAACAATTTTTTGGCTTCGCCTAATTGTTTCGCCAGTTATCCAATTATTTCAGGCTTAACCTGTATATTTTTATTTGAATTATAAATCCTTTGCATTTCAAATTCTTCAATTTTCCAAACCAGCGCATTTTGTACCTGGTTCGAGTTCTTTTTTTCGCGCGATGAACTCTCGACCCGTGCTATCTCTTATCAGAGTGAGAGCCTTCTTTTGAAAACGAATTTTTCGTCCGAGCACTTGCTGTTCTCGCCTCGGCCCGCCGTGTTTGGCGTGGCTGAGGTTTGATTTAAATTAAGTCAAATTACGTGCGCTCAACCGATTTCTATGAGCTTTGTGTTCCTAAGGGCTGATTATGATCAGGTAAGATGGCGCTTTTCTGTTTTGTTATTCGCATAGTAATTACATTTTTTCTTAGCTCTTAATTACCAGTTTCAACCACGAGTTTATCTCGGAGGCCAAGGCGCTAGCCTTATCGCATTTTTGACACCTGCTGCGTTCGGCGTATTTGCTGCCTTTTGAGGATGCTTCCGCAGCAATTTTCGGCGCATCCAGCTTATGTTTCGAGGTTAGTTAGTGCTACTCCGGATTAAATATCAACTTATCTTCAATACCTGGATTTTACATTTATACATTTTAAACCCGTAATTATTTGGAATTTAAATTCACACGTTCCGCAATTATTAACATGTAATGTTCAATTTCATACATGCTCTTGCTTTTTACATTTGAATTTTTATGCTTATAGTTAATTATGCTCAGTATTTAAAGCTGCAATTTTGATGTGTATTGACCCTCTGTAAAACGTACAGTCACGCTTTTTTATTTTCAATAGCCTAAACAGAAGGATTTATTAAATGACTGTGATAAGCTTATGCCACGAATAATTTGTTGTTAAAGTTATTAAAATAACCCGAAAGGGGTTCTTGATTTTATGCGTGTCGCAACCAGTTAACGTACACAACTTTGTTATCACATTATTTGCATTTTAATTATCCTGATTATTTACTACTGACACTTCAAGACTTTTTATTACTTATTAATTAAACGCTAGTCACTTGCAGTATATTTTCTCTTATTATTTAAAATCTTTTGATTTCTGGCGCCCATTTCCTTTTCCTTTTTTGAAGACATTCCAGGGTACACAGCTGATGATTTGAACCTGCGATCCAAGGCAGCCGAAATTTGAGTTAGCTAGGGCCATCGCGGTGAGTAAAGAGTTTTCAGAGCTGCCGTGGTGTATAAACTGTAGGGGGGTTGATCTGCGATTTTTACTGCCATTGCTTAATTTTATTAATTAATCGCAGGTCGGCTTCTTTATTGTTTCATGATCTATTTAAATAATTAGTGTTATTTGACTTGAAGTTAGTTACTGCAGTTCAGACGCAATCGGTGCAAGGCGGCACATTTTTACTAAAGGCATATTTTATAAGAGCGGCCAAGTCAATAATTTTTGATCTCCCGGTATTAGTTACCACGTCAATGATTCGGTTACGCTAAAATCGCAATCATAAAATAGGAAATGATACAATTTGTCGTACCAATCAAAAGGAGAACGCAAAAACTGAGCAATCGATCGCTTCCCGTTAAATTTAGTTAAATTTTGTAAACAGTGAGTCATTATTGTTTGCTAGTTACCAGTTATATGGAATTGAAAAAGTACACGGTTTTTGTTTCAGCGTGTGTATATACATATGCTCTAAGTGCAGTCTAAGTATCTCTGACGTGTACCATTCACTGACCACAGTTATCAAAAGGCTGACGAAACTTCTCACACGCGATCATCCGGGGGCGGTCGGCAGGCAGAATAAATACAATAGATACAAGAGGTACAATGCAGTTGCAGACGATTTTCACCACTGTGTAATGTGCAATCGAGCATACGAAATGCGTTAAGAACAGCTCCACTACTACTTCGATTTGCTCATGGCGAATTAATGAAATGCACAGATCGATTGACAACTAAGGGGAAACTACTGTTAGTTAAAAAATTACTTGAAGATTACTTGAAGGAGTAAAATAACTACAGCAAAATGCAAATAGGTGAAATGAAGGCAATAAACGCTGAAGTACCTATGATGTCAATAGAATAGGCAGTAGAAATTATATAAATATAGAAAATGTTAACTAATTCTATATTTAGGGCAGACGATTCACTTACATCGTGATAATTAAATTAAACAAAACGAAAATATCGGGTATCTTCCATAGCTCTCGGGAAATTGAGATTTGTTCTGAAATACAGGAATACCTCTAATATCTAAAAATAAAAGGCTTCGATAAGTGTGGGCTACAAAACATGATTTATAGATGTCAAAACAGATCACGCGCATCTACAGCAAATAATAACGGAGGCAATAAATGGTAATTTCTCTGGCTTGCGGAAAAACTAGTAGATCGACCACAATTGTAATAAAACTAAGTAACGTTGCAGAGAGAAGGCAATTGTAAAATTTTAAAGAGTTACTCTATTTGGTCAGACAGATAAATGAATAGCACAATAAATTCTGAACATGGCACCATTGACGAAACAGAGAACGACCCCTAACAGATCAACGATATAAACAAATTTACAGGGCAAAAATGGATAATCGAAAAACAGAAAGCATAAGGAATGGAAATTAATAAAAAGGATGGGTGTTAGTTATGGGCAACTATGGGCTAAAAAGAATAAATGGTAAAGGCCGTACAATAAATAAGAGATATTAAGTAGTATTGAAATATCGTTTACACTGACGTTGATCTCAGAATTGTACCTCAATAGGCTATTAGACAATCTACCTTTTGCAATAATACAGTAAGAAGGTTTAATTTATATTCGCTTACTACCAGCAACGACATATTTCAAGCGACCTTCCATACAAATTTATGTTCATTTGATGAGTGGAATTTTTGTAAAGTGGATATTTTAGCTGACGCCTTTATAGGAACCTCTCATTTGTGGTGTTCTAGGGTAAATTATTGAAAAAATTTTACCAGAGTACTTAACTTACAAAGTAGTCTTTTATGCCGATCACCTAGAAAAATCCCGTTTACTAATTACATAATGCATGTTCACAGATCTACAATAAACTTAGAACTAAGTAACTGTACTATGTACCTGCAAAATTTATTTAGTTACATATGGGTAATATTAATAATTAAATTGCTCTTTTCGCAATTGGTTTTTACCACTTTAAGTAATTGGAAGCATCGACAGCAAGTTGGCTTCAGACCAAACTATTAGTGCAGTAGATTGCCCTACTTCGAAAGCCGCATTAGAATTTATAATTTAATATCGTAAATGTCTTCCAATTTTAGTTATAATTAAAATATTCACTGATGCCTATTTTAGTCCTTAGACGTACGTACATTCACAAAATCTACTGCCTCGTAGAGGTTCCGAATTTATTCTAGTCGTTTATGCAGAAATTATCGTGGAATTTAACTTCTCCCACTTGATTTAGTTAAAAATCTTCCTTAGATTTCTTATTAATATTATTCTAATATTAGTAAATATTTGTCGCAAGACTGTGTTAGGGAACTAAATGCACAACTTGTTTTGTAGGAGATAGTAAGAGATTATTTTACCAGTACCTACATACAAAGGAGATGCAATTTGCTTTTAACGCGAAAATTTTATTGCTGTACTCGTTATGCGGTAGTTTCAGTGAGCAACATGTGCAGTAGTAATTTAAACTTAAGACGGTATGTGCGTATACAACCACTCATTTTGTGCCACCTTCGCTACGCAATACGCAAGGGATGTAGTAATAGTGGGTAGCACAAAACTAATCATGCTAACCAAGCTTTATTCCACACAATAGCTTATTCGAACACTGTACCAAAGCATAAACGTTGTAGTAATAAACAGTGGGGTTTAGGTGACCTAAATTTAAATAATTTATAAGCAGCTTATACTGCAATAATGTGGAGGTCATTATTGTTATATATCAATTGTAAGCTATATAATTAATTGCAAACAAGCTGCTTAACGCTAGATTTTTTTAAACCAGTCTAAAATAGGAAGTTACAACTCTTTTCATATCTTTGTAACTTATTGGAATGAACATAAGTAAATTATAATGGATACAATAAGAAAAATGTTATCGATAGAAAACAGAGGCACTACGACATGATCTATACTTGTTTAGCAATTGTTATGCTTCTGGTTAAAATTGTTTAAGAGGCAAGTGAAGATAGCAAACATTTTCTGATAATTACCCTAAATGCAGACTATAGATAATATTAGTGTAGGACAGTAGTTTATAGCGACACCGACACTTTCATACATTTTCTACTTGTTTTTGTAGTAGGACTATTCACTTTTATCTAAAAAAAATAAAAAAATTTAAAATATTATAATAATTCATCGTTTTCATTTAAATAATACTGGTTCTGCTTCAGGCTTGAATAACCAACATGGTTTTGATCCAAACCCGAATAACCAAAATGGTGCCATGCAGGCCCTTCGGATTACATTGGCTTTTCATTTTGGTTTGCGTCCCAGCAAACCCTTTTTTTATGGTAGTTGTTGCTTCTCGCCTGGTACCACAAAATTAAAGGCTACATAATTCTACAACTTAATTTACTATCATATGAACGCTATAATTGCTTATTAACACCACGACGATTATGGCACTTGACGTGTTGCCAAAATACTACCAGAACTAGAGTGGTCCCTCCAAGGGTAGCTTGTTGCTATAATTCCGATGTCAATGTTAACTTAAACCTAATCAAAACTAAAAATATGCAAATCTTACTTACTGAACTAAGCATTTACAAATGATAATTCTGCATTCTTCAGCTTTCTTCAGCCCATTTAAGCGAATAGGTTTTTACAATCATTTCTATGCACCTTAAGCGATATCGCTATATAGTTTACCCACTCCTATTTCTGAATTGTAATTTTTTCAAATATTTCATCTACTTTAGTTATTTTTTATAATAATATGTTTAGCTTCTTGCCTTTCTTAGTTATGTCCACCATTTTCCCTTCTTTTGGTTTTTTACCACTTCTATTTCCTGTCCAACTCCATATATTATAGGGTACGTGTACCGGTAATTAACCACACCCCAGTAAAATCTCGACCAATTACGGATTATTTTAGACTAAGCACTAGAGTAACTTAATCCACTCAAATTCTGTCATATCTTACTACTACCCTTTTTAAATGTATAAGCTGCACTTGGGTGGTTTGGCTTGTACCTCAATTTATCATAATGATTGAATCCAGCTATTGTGCATATCGTATGAGTTGTTGGTGTTGTCGAGTATATATTGCACAATGCTAGAAGAACAACACACGCTTTTACTTTGTTTCCCGGATACCGGCCACAGCTTCTCTGGTAACACTAAAATTATTGTAACCCCAAACCATAGTTGTTAGCTTTGCGGTTATTTAGTGAGTTTGAAGTTTCTCACTTTTACAGTGAGTGACCATTGCTGTTACTTACCAGTGGGTATAATTATACAGCGTTTTGTCGACTTTGAATGGAAAACTGGCCGACTATATTGCCAGGTGTAACTCTGTACCGGCTAAATATTAATATATACTTTGCTATCAGCAATTGACCGTAGCAAGCAGGACATTAGCCGATGAAGATGGATATCCACTGAAATTTAAATAATGGCAACGTATTCTAATAGGCGAACCCTACTTGCCGAGTTAGTCAAGATTGGTAAATCCTAGTAGCGCTTTCACTACACCGAAGAAAAGCTGAGGACAGCAATGCATGCCATTAGATGAAGCACAAGTACAAAAAATCTGTAAAAGGCTTTACCCAAAACTTCCCTCGTCGACATTGTGACACTAAATAATTTTAAAAATCAAATTAAGTTAGGAGTACCAATATCTTCACGTTTCTAATAAATTAAATCAATTTTCAAATAAAGAAAACGTTATCGGTGGTCGAATTCGAAGGGCAGGCAGACCGCGTATGCAGTCCCAACGTTTTGTGAGATATTGCAAGAGAAGGTGCTATTTCTACTTGAGCTACGGAGCACCGACCCTTCGATTTACTGCGTTGCAGCTGTATTAAGTAACGCACTAATTTGTTGCTCCTTTTAAACAAAATTTAATTTTTTGAAGGTGCCTACCGTGTATATATTTGTCTGAAATTTGCTCGATTTCATGCCAGGTAGACACATAATGTATATGAAAAATATCGTCTTCCTCCGAGAAATAGTTTTTGAGTTATACCGCTAAAAGTCAGACAGACAGACAGACAGACAGACAGACAAACAGGCAGACGGAATTGTGAAAACCTGTTTCTCGTCATCTAGGGACCCGGAAACGTGAAGATCTGGAGAAATCTCAAAAGGTGGTTTTTTTCGCGATTACAGTACTTCCTTCGTCTTTTTGACGAGGGAAGTAAAAATCTGTAAAGAGCTTTACTCAAAACTTTCCTCGCAAGTGGACGTCGTGGCACTACACAGTTTCTAAAATTAAAAGAAAATAGACGTAAAATGTTTTCACGTTCACAATAATACTGAAACAATAAAAGGAAACACTTTGAATTGCAAACTACATCAATAAAAATGTATTACTGGCGGTGGGATTCGAAGTACAGCGCCAGCCAACGCGAATTTAAAGACGTTCCCTTGCTTTGCGATGCGCGGCTGTATTTAACAGAATGCACCTGTTGTTCAAACTTTTTGACTCTTATACGACATTACTCTGTATCTGTTGGGCTCCCTTTTCGCCAAGTGTAAAACCTGACTTATGTGCCAATCATTACTTTTATGTAGTTCTCACGCAAAGCTAAACAAAATTGTATTTTGTAAGGTGCTCACCCTGTATATATTTGTCCGAAATTATCTCGATCTCGTACCAGTAGAGATATAATCAGCATGCATAATATCGTCTTCCCCCAACAAATAATTTTGGAATTATCTCGACAGGCAGACAGACAGTCCGACAGACAGACAAACATATAGACCGACAGACAGACAGACCGACAGACAGACAGACAAACAGACAGACAGACGCAATTGAGAAAAACTGTTTTTTGTCGCAGTTACCCTGACACGTGAAGAAGTGAAGAAATCCCAAAGGTAATTTTTTTGTGTTTACAATACTCTCTTCGTCTTTTAGGCGAGGGCAGTCAAATTAATATGTTTGTTAATTTTTCTTAGCCCGTTTCTAGTTTATTCTGTTTTACGCATCATTTATTCAGTTCAATCTGGCTATTTGCTTAATATGTGTATACCATCTATTAGGCGGTCTTTGACTGTTTCGTTTATAGGCCCATGGTCCCCATTGAAGTATCCTTTTTGTTTTGTACATCTGTCTCTATTTGGGTTACTCGGTCTGCTCAGCTTCATTTTAATGTTGTAAGTTCTTTCAAGTATATCTGTGGCTTTCGCTTTTTGTCTAATACATACATTGGTTTTTCTGTCGGATGAGGAATTTACCATTGCTCGTTGTTTGTTAACTTGTTTCTATAAATCGATCTTAGTGAGAGAAGTCATAATTGACAATGTACATTTACCGAAAATTTTTATTTTTAGACGTTACATTATATCTTCGGAGGTTATCCTCGACAAATGAGGTCACTCTTTGTTTTATGTGTTTTATTTGACTGCCTCAATCAAGGTGAACAGTCTGTTGTATATATAAAAGAGGTTAAAAAATTGCAATAATAGCCTGATTAGCCCGAGTGAAAAATTTATTGTAAAAAATGTATTCTGCTTAGTTTGCCCATGCAGGTTAAAAGAAAATAATTTAAATTTTGTAGCACTAATAGAGGATCGGCTATTACATATATTATGCAATAAATAATACAAAAATATGAAATGTGCTTTACTCAGAACTTCTCTTACAATTGGATGTTGTAAAACTAAACAACTTTAAAGATCAAAGTATATTGGGGGTAAAAATATCTTAACGTTCTTAATAATATTGAAAGAATAAAAGAAAGCGCTTAGTAATGCAAATTACATCAATTTTCAAATAAACAAACATTACCGGCGCGGCGGTGAAAATTATTACTTTTATTTATTTATCACGAAAAGTGAAAATAAACAATTTTATTTCTTAAGGTGCTAACCCTGTATTTGTTGGGTACAAAATATGTTTTTTTCGTCAAGGGTAGAAATCTGAGCTGTGTGAACATTTTTCAGTTAAAGCAAAAATAGGCAGGGTTTTAGTTTTGTAAGTTTCTCACTCTGTATAGATTTTACCAAAGTTTTCTCCGTTTTATGCCAGGAAGGCATATAGTCCGCGTGCAAGATATCGTTACATAAAGATGAAACTGAGAAAACCTGTTTTTCAGAAGGTGATTTTTCTGCGATTACAATATATCCTTAGTCTTTTAGACGAGGGAAGTAAAACGGGCTAGGTAACCAGTAAAACTTAAAGAACTAAGCACTGTGATGCTTGATGAAAAGCTGGTTGACATTTCTGATGACATAAATTTTGGTAATCACCTAAATTTGGACTGGTATATTAGCAAGAATATTTTTTAAAGACAAATATGCACTTCTAATGTTTTTAGTTATTGATTTACTGTTTAAAAAGAGCAGTTGTTGTAATGATTTTTAAAATCCTTCTAGAGTCACCGAAAATCGGTCCTGGATCGGCCGCTTGAAAGTCGAGCATTTGCTCGCGGGGCCATTCTCTCAACTTGTACGAGTATTACTTTTTAATGTATTAAAATAAACTAAGACCCTGCGTCACCTGCAAATTAGACCTTATGTTTACTACTAAAATTCGCCAGTTGATCCTGAACAGTTCCACACTTTACATTAACATTATTTTGAAACAAATTCTTAGTTAGCAGAAGAAGGCACAACATTTTCATCAAACATACAGTTACGTGTCAGGACATTTTTAGATCGTATGTATGAATGACTTATTTGACTCCTATATAGTTAATGTTATAGCTTTCTTTAATAGTTTTCCGTTGAATTTGAGTGTGCATTAAGTTTTATTCAAAACGTCACGCAGCTGTGCCCTCGATCCGGGCTGTGGCTGAACACCTGTGTTTGTTTTAGTCTCGTAATTGTCAGCCAGCTTGGCTACTGAAGTGCTTTCATGTTCTAATTTAAAACGCAGTCTATAAGAGCAAGTGGGAGATTTTTGGAAGTAATTTCACTCGCAATCTTTCCGCCTTCAAGCTGGATCGCCCGCCGGTGCGAGCTGTACACACCGATTCTGCCATTTCCCGTTTAGCCTTTGGATTTCGCCAAGGTGAAAAGTCGAAAGGTAGGCTAATTGCTTTCCGGTTTCACTGTGGGTCTAGCTTTGCAATTTCGTTCTTATTGATGAAATTGGATGGAGTTCAATTTAATTTTTATATCTGTTTACCGTCCCTTAGGCCTTTTCCCGTAGGTAATCTCGTGTTGGACCACCTCCTGTTTTACTGAGTCTAGTCGGCATATCTTGTTACGGACAGGGCAACGGTCCTAGGTGAGTCACTCTCCCGATTATGAAAGTTATTGTCCGCGCCGGCCGTCTAGCTTTTTCGTGACGTTTTGTATGAGCTGGCGCGGTGTCGTAAAAGTCATTTTAGACCGTAACATACCTTGACATTTAGTAGCCTAGAATTTTAATAATATAGGTGAAATGATGGATTAAAAACTACATCACTATTAACACGCGTATCTCAAGTACAATATTTTCCTTTGACAGCTTAATAAAGCGAGGGTTATCATTTCCCATTTGACGTGTTATGGTATCGACATACGCCTGTACTGTAATGTTTTACGTTATTTTTTTTAATTGCAGAGAGATTTTGAATTGTAGTTCTAAAGTATCAATATTCAGAGTAATGTTACTACTAACGACTTTGAATAATTGGCTCTATTTCTAAAAATATCTCTTATAGTCTCTTCGAAAATTGATAGATTTTTTAATTTAACCTTTCTGATCATTTTATGGAGAGTTTCAACTTCAGTTATAAATATTTATCTTTTTTTTAATAATCATGGATTTTAATTTAAATTTTATTTCACTTTTTCTGAAACCAGAACTTTTTAAGTTCTTATTCGTCACTCACTGATAAAAAATTATTCATTAATTTTGTTTTAACTCCACTTGAATAAATTAATAGGTTGTTCTTAATATTTTTTAAGACCTTACAGGCACTGGATATTTAAATCATTTACATAAAATAAAAAGGAGCTTTCTTTATGATTATAGCAGAGCAGGTAGAAGAACAGAAGCTGAGTGGCGGTATTAGAAGACAATATAAAGGCTCATATAAGTACTTTATTGTACGTTTAATATAATCAATCCAAATTATTATTTTCACACGCATAACATCGCTCATAGCAGTAATGGTTCCAGGTGGAAAAAGATCAATTTAGATTACCAAAACACGTCTTTAATTGAAAGAAATCCGACTCACCTTCAATTCAATCATTAGATCGATAGTATTCAAAATTTTTTGTTAAAAACGATCTGTGTTGTAATCAATAATAAATGTTATCATATGAACGGTTTTGTTCCAGCAATTATTTCCAAATCGATTTTCTATACTAACAAAATTGTGACTTTGTAGGTAATACAAAGACTACATAAATTTTTAATATGGACGAACCAAGTTATAGATCCCTCTCCCTCTCTCTGTGTGTAAATTTACTTTAAAATACCAAATCTAAAACCAAAATTACTAAAATGCTGACTATTAAAAACAAGTTGTACCGCTTTATACATTTCCTAATTTAATCAATCTTATTAAAGTTATAAAAAACTAGCGACTTGAAAACAACATTCTGATTTTCTGGAATCTAAAGGGATCAAGTTTTTATTTTCAAGCGTAATTTCTCAATGAAATTTAATTTGGGATTTGAAAGCACAACCGTAGTAAAACTTCTTAAAATTTATGTGGAAACGAAAACGCTGCCTTGCTGAACTTATAGCACCTACAAGGGGAGGAGTTATTTTCAAAACTTTTAAATGAGTGGACTTATTATTTATAAGCCTGCCATGGTTTATTGCGAGTAGGGCAAACAATTTTTTTATTTGCTGTTACACGCTCTTTTTCTGTCGAAAATTATTTAAATGTCCTCCGGAGTAAATTTTTATATGACCAATAATATTTAAGAAATTACTATAAATAATTCCGCTGAAAAAGTTGTTCCAGTTCGGGAAACGTATTTCCTTCCAGTTTTTATCTAACCTATTAGTTGCCAACGTGTTGTACATATATGATCACAGAGGAAATGGGCTATTAAAATGTTCTTTAGAATGAAGTTGTCATGTTATTTGAAATATGCAAGCGTTCAGTGCCCGTCGTAATTATTGTTAGCTATTAGATATTGTATATATCAGAGTATAACCCAAAAGTCGTCATCAATTTTCATACTTATCCAGTTCTAAGCTTTAGGAAAAGTATTAATAACCAATCAATGCAATAATTTTCAAAATAGAAAGCATTTTTGTCGTTGGTTTTACCCTTTTAGATAAGAGCAACATTATTATATCACATTCATAAATTTGTAGATGCAAGTAATCTTCCATTTCCATCAGTAAATTCCTTTTCGCCCTTTAGTCGAATCGAAAGAGCTACAAATAACGCCATACTCATAACATATCAGCAATAGCAGCAATAAAGGGATCAGAGAGAACAAACAATAAAAAATATGACGAGGCATTAGGGCGTGAAAAAACGATAAAAACTTTTCAATGGCGCAAACAAATGCAGCCATCAGCGCCGTTCGGTCTGGACGAGTCTTATAAACGCATCTAGGACTATCATCAGGGCTGCGATAAGTTTAACGGCTTTGAAACCCTAAACCAATTTTCGAACTTGATGGCTTACTTCCTGTTAGTTTTCTTAATGGCAGCCAGCGAAATCGAAAGATCATAGACCTTCCAATTACAGTTCCTGCGGAATTTAGACAGTTTCACGCCTTTTAAGGGCGAACGCGAAGAGTCTGCAGTAAAAACAAAAATAAAGCGTGAGAGCTTTTTTTCCCAAATTTACTAAAATTTATTCCGTCTAAGTAAGGAACTCATCAGTTTTTAGCTAATTACTGTAATATTTAACTAGGCATTACAAAATATGTAAACTTTAAATATGCTAACACATAATCTTATAACAATAAATCATTTCCAGCGTTATTAAGGTAAAATATCTTTTATCCGCAAACATCACAAAAGTGACAGACAACTTATTTGTCTTTATTGACAAGGTATAAAAGTGTAATTTTATCTGCCTAAGCAGATAAAATAGCTACTTTTGCGTAGTTTATCTGCCTAAGCACACAAAATCATTGCTTTCTTTCTTTCTTTGTTTCTATGTTTGTTCGCTATCTCCTCCGAAGATACTGGACCGATTAAATTGTATGATGGCTTAAAAGTTTGCTAATTTTTAGACTTAGATCGTAGGCCGGTTTTTATTTTCAAGAAGGGTACGGAAAAGTTTTAATTTAAATAAACCTTTAAGTAGCGGATCGGAGCATCTGTCGCCGTGGGTTATGGTTCTGTGACAGCTGCTATGGCCGTGTGCTATTAGCTCGGGTGATTCAGTATGTTCATATATCATTACAGTAGAGCGTTATTTGAACAACAGAGGTTGTCGCAGGGGTACAGTGCTCGCCTGTCACGCGGTTGGCCTGGGTTCGATTTCCGGCCGATGCATCCTTTTTTTTAAGTTTATATTAATAAAATATACCTGAATACGTTTGCGGATAAAATAGTATATGTTATTCGGAGTAAAAGTGGCTTTATGTGGCTTAGCTGAATTATTTGCCTCACTAACGTTCGGCTAAATAAACTTCAGCTTCGCCACATAGAGTATCATTTTTACTCCTAATAACATAATCTACTATTATCTATTTTGCAGTATTACAATATCACTAGATTGAATAAAAACAATAACATTTATCTAACGCTGAGATTGCGGCATGCAACCTTTAAGCATAGTGGCAATAGAAAATCAATTAAATGTTCAAGAAATTACTTAAAGTGGTTGGTATTACTTCAAAGCTGATGATATTTGGTAATGTGAAAATTATAGTAATTGTTTTAGTATGATGCGATGGTATTATCAAACAATGGCATAAAGATGACACAATATTTTCGGTCCTAAAATAACGTATAAGAAAATTTTTCGGAAGAATTTAACAAGGCTTTTCAAAACTGAATCCTTTCAGTACAAGAAAGTGTTTTAACTAACACCGTAATATTATAAACCATCGCAGAGAGGCATATCAGAGCTTCAACCTTAGCAGTCTCTACCATAAACCCCTGAATACTATTTGTTAAAAGTGTTTATTTTAGCAAAGTGAATATTTAGCAAAACAGTATAAGGACTTTAATGGCTATTAAAAAGTTTATTTCTCACTGCATATTACACATAAACTGATGAACTTTAAACAACCTTTCATTAATTATATTGTGTAAAGGTAAACACATTATATGCCTCTCTAATAATTTTCAACTCAGTTGCAACGAACACAAGCAATGCTGTTAGTATTGTATTACCAACGTATTTGCAATCGAAAAGGTATTTTTAATATGTGATATGCTGTGGTTTGGAACCATCCAAGGCAAACATTGATATTGAAAAAGGGATTGTGATTTGCAACATAGAATGTGTAGCGTTTATACAGGACAGGTGCGCAATGAAGCAATGAAGTAGAAAGATACATAATTAGACAGTGTGCAATGCAAGAAGTGTAGTGACCAATAACACAAACAATAATGTGGGGTCGGCTTCAGAGTAAATGAAGACGTACTTACAAAGGGTACGAATTCGTAGTAAGTAACCTGTTTAACACTTTTATAATTAATATCTTATCTATCGTTAAGTTAACTTTAATGAGTAAAGTTATTTTTCGTAATTAATTTATTCGTCGATTTTGTTGACTTGTTTATGTATGTTTGAAAGTTTGAAAGCATTACACAGCCTACACTCGAGAAGATTCTCTAATTAGGAATTTTACCCCGCGCCGGAAGAATGCTGGCTATTTCGCTGATATTACATTGGGGCAATACCTTAAGCCCTTCACTCTGCGCGAGCAGATATATCGAAGCCGTGGATCGCAAATTTGGTCTCTCGAACTTCAATCAAGGTTTCCTATTCCAAAGAGCATGCAACGCACCCGGTTCTCAAAGCTGCCGCTAGAGGAAGCATCGAAATTCAGCCATAGGTGTTTTATTGTTTCGGGATAAAGATTGCCGCAGGTTGTAACGCTATTGCGATTCGTAGCTGTGATATCTGCCACTTTAGTATTATCGGCCATGGGGAGCTCGATTTATTTCGGATTCATTCAGCTGGGTTGTGCATAGATAAATATTTGGGGTAACCGTGATTACCATCCTGCTAACGTCGTTTCCCCAAAAATCTACACTGCGACTTACTTCCATCGAGTTGGCTGCTTACGATGGTGCCAGCAGCTTTTTGTAGCATCTCCGCCCAGGTGCTTCTTCTCGTCACTTATGATCATCACTGTCCGACCTGGCTATGGCGCCTTCTTCTTGTTTGTTTTATTTGAATCGTACATCTGGTGAGCGAACTGCTGGGCAGCACTGCCCCAACTCCATGTTTTTGACTTATTCTGCATTTCCGATATACTGATATATATATTTGAGTATCTTTCGCATGCTATGTAAGTATTGTATTTCATGTCTCCAATTTACCATCCTTTTTAACGTGCTTGCATGTTTAGGTTGAAAATGTTGCCTCCAAAATTTGTGTTACTGCATATACGATTGAGTAGCCTTCTCCAAATAATGTTAATGCATTCTTTGCTTTTGTTCTCGCATTTGAAGTCAATATTTTTATATGTTGTATTTTTGTTGCGTCATATAGGGAAATAATTAGTTGAAATTAGTCTTACCAATTTCGTGCAACATGGTGAGCTCATTATAGTGCTTGAACTATTATTGGGTGTTTTCGTTGTGTTCTGTTGTAAGGCAGACGTGCAAAA
>CALNHX010012377.1:0-25582 GCA_940337035.1 Agriotes lineatus
GTGGTGAAATATCCACAAAATAGCGTGTTTAGAGATTATGTGCTAATCAATGAGTATCTTCTTTTAGTGCTGCCTATAGTAAAGTAGGCATAAAGTAGAAGGTCCTGTATAGGTGTAGCTTTACTTTTGTACTTAGTTCCCGTTTGCTTTTCAAAACATTATTTATGTGGTAGTATATTCTCTTCGTGTTGTTAATGCTGATTTTAACATGTTGATCTATCCTTCCATTTCTACTGCTTATTGCCACCCGACATTGTGCTGTTGCTTTCTCCTCTAGGTTTCTTTCATCTATTGGAAGATTCAAATTTTCTTCTGCTTCTAATTTTGTGATATATAAAATTATTTCTTTATATTCTATTTTATGCTAGTTCACTTTTTCCTATATCTATGTTGTCTTGTAAGTGTTGTCTGATTCTCCGTTTTAATTCTTTGTTGATTCAAATTTTTTTGTGGTTTCACCATTGGTCATACTTTTTCTGTTACCTTTTTACCTCTGCGCTACCTGTCTAAGCACTACTTTCGACCTCGACCATTTTTACAATTTACAGGTGTTCTCGCAACCGCTCTATCAATGACGACCAATCTAAACTTATATAAATGGCATCGCGAAACTATATAACCTTTGGGAAGGCAGTTACAGCGTTGGCGTTAAAGGAATGAGAAATTAATAAATGTCGTGTCTGTCACGCCGGATGGATATAATACTGCAAGTCGAGAAGGAGATAATTTATCGGGTTGATTTTTGGTCCGACTTGTGCAGAATGTTAATGCAAAAAACTGAAAATGGTTTGGACGAGATTGATCGCCTTTTTCTTTGCATGTTTTTCTCAATTTTAATACGCGTTGCTAGCAATAGTCGTTAAAAGGTCACGTAACTATGCTGTCAGAGTGATATAGTGTAACACTTGCTGACTGCGGAGTCTGAGCGAGATCCAATCTCGGTCTAGGAAACATTTGCTTTTAAATGATTGAAATACGCAAATACAAATTCCTATCTCTTCTCATCTTTAAATCTGAATTGACACATTAATGACGTTCTCTACCCCATTCCCATTTCACGCGAACGATATTGATAAGTAGCCGCTCGATTTTAAACCGATTTTCTCAGTTCAAGCTTTGCAACAATTGGTTCATGTCTCTCTTCTGAATGTTCTTTAGTAGAAGTCGTTCCAGATATGCCACGTTGGTGCATATAACATAATATGATAGCGGCTATACCACACTGAAAGCACCACTCAGCAGATATTGAACACTAAATTACTTCAGGAGCGTGCGTTCTAAAAAAGGGTATTCCAAATACCGCAGTGTGCTAAAGTATCGATTCGGTGCTTGTACAGTTTTATTTGGTTTGTACATGCATGACCATGGTGTTACCCGTAGCTGTTGTAATGTCTCCCATGTGTTTTCCCATGTTAGTTACCAATGCTAAATCTAAACATTGCGGGTATTAATCTTAGTCCGTCTATAGCTTTCTCGATAATTGTTACGATTGTATATACGTAATTATGTGGTCTTGCGTTTAGGCTCCTGACCTGAACTTTGCTTTCTCTTCTTGAAAATTTTCTTCTGCCCCACTCCTAACGTTTTTTCTATTACCCTTGTATGTACCTTTTCCGCCACCGCGACGAAACTTATTACTTCGTAATGATTTTAATCGATCGAATCTTTTTTTTATGAGTTCCGTTCTAGTTGAAACATTTTTCTTAACCATTTTTTTTACTTGTAGATTTCCTTTGTTAGCACTTCTTGGGGGATATTATATTCTCCTGCAGATTTACGTAGTTTTATATTCGGGGCTTCTTTCTATAATTCTTTAATTTCTTCTTCACATATTCATATTTATTATTACTTCCTTTTACAAGAAGGGAATTATTGGATTCACCTTAAAAATTCGAAATTTTCAAAAGATCTTCGCGTGAACCAAAAAACATGTTCATTGGTATGCCTGTCTGAATGTCGTGTGGTTGTGTGTCTGTGTGTGAACAGCATATCTCAAAAACGAAAAGAGATAATTATAAATATATAAATGTATGTATAATACAACAACGTTGCATATGAATTTATTATACCTGTTTATGTGGAAAAAGTAATTAAAATCACGCCATGCTGTAGATTTCAATTAAAGCTTCCGGTTGGCTTTACTCATTGCATTTTCCACATAAAAGAGTCTTGGATATTAGTAGCAGATATCCAATTGCGGCAATTAGACAATTGCCAGTTCATTATTAGATGTATAAAATTCTAACAACACCTGCTTTGACTTAGCGCACTAGTATCATCCTCTTTAGCCTTCTTGCACCCAGTATTGGGTATAGGCCTCCCTTAACTGTCGCCATCTTTCTCTCTTTTGTGCGATTCTTAACCACGGTGTCCTGCAATTTTCTTGATGTCGTCGTACCATCTTGTTTGTGGTCTTCCCCTATTTCTTCTCCCTGACCACGGTCTCCATTGACTAGTATCATTAAAGAACTGAAAATGTTCAAGCTCTTCTCGCCGTCGCCGCCGACGCCCCCAAGCCTGGATACTTTCATTTTTTCTATTTTTTTACATCATACTTTAAATAGAACGCCCGGTATATTATTACATTTTTGAATTCAGCTTGAAATTCTAAAGAAAATTTGTCTCTTCAACTAACGCTCTATTTTGTACCGTTTCTAAAGAATTTGTAAATTTTGAAAATTTTTGACAAATGCTAAAAAATTTTAAATCACATTTATGGCTAATTATAAGATCACTGTAAAAGGAAGTTGTGTGCGCGTATCAGACCAGATTTTTAAGCTTAGATTTAGTAATGATCTCTCTAATGACTCTTGAGTCGATCAGTGTCGCACGTTATGCGTTTTACGGCTAGGGAGACTTAGGTATTATATTTGTCACGTCACAAAAATGCGTACAATAACAATAAAAATATGTTTATTTTATAATTACACAACGTTGACTGGGTTGTAAAAGCTTATTTCGACATCATCAGTGTCTGCAGAAATGTAATAATATTTTGTCATGTTACCATTCCTCGTAAACGAACATTAAGTATTACATGAACTTCACATATTAATTGCAAAAACAATGCATCGAATGAATTCATAGCTCTAAAGTATGGAGTATGGCTTTGATAAATTGAAGCTGAAGTATCGAACTTGCAAATTTCCAATATGCAGCCGAGCGTATTTAAAAAGACATTCTGTTAGCTGTCTTTCACATTGTTCTAAGCTGCGGCATGCGATGTTCCTAAATACTTGCATTACATAACGCAATCAAAATTATGACGAGACCATGAAAAGAAAATACTATACGGGGCAACATGTTATAGTGTACCGGTTAAAGATTTAAAAATCCTAAAAAAAATCCTTGCAGTCTGTCATATTTCTTTTGGAAACTTTTAGGTTCCTACTTAGGGTGAAAAGGGCTTATCAAGTTTTAGGTTTGAAATTGCGTTCAGAACTGTACTGCATGCTGTTCTGATACCGCTTGGATTAAAATCACTGTAAAATAATAAATAATTACAATAATGCTATAATAACAGCTAATGGAGATTAAATTAACCCACCGTTCCACAGGTATTTTACAAGTTTATTTTACTTAGTTTAATCTTAAATTATCGATGTTTTAATTTTAATGAAATTTTGAGTTAAAATCGTATATTTCCCAATTTGAAAAAAGTTCCAAAAGCGAAGGCAGCCTTGAAATTAATTATTTGAGAAAACTCTATAATTTTACACTTAAGTCACTTATTTTATCAAAAGTTATAGAAGAAATAAAACTAAAAGAATTATTATAGTAAACTAGGAACATATGGTAATTATAAAATTTACAGAAGTTACAATCTACCAACCTTCGTTAATGCATTGAAAATTGCAAAATCTGAAAAATATGCAAGGGATAGAATTAAAAAAAAATGTTACGCCATGCAAAATGTTACTGCGAAGTTCTACTGCATAGCAGATCATACTGGTCGACAAAAATAAACTTTTTTTCTGTCACAAGAATTAAAATAACAGATTCTAAAAGTATTTTTGGTGCTGAATTCAAATATCATTTCAGTTTTTCCCCATTGGGCAGGAGTTTTGTGTGATATTCATTTGAATATTTTATAATTATAACTACTTATTCTGAGTTACCTAGACAGTGGTAGATAGTGAGTTTAGTGCATATTTTGCATCTAGAACGTCTCTCTTCTTGGTCCAACAGTAGTCAGCCAGCATATTGGAACTCCACTTGCCTTGGTACCTCTTCTCCATTGTAGAAATTTACTGATGAAAATGCTCACCGTGTTCATCGCTGACAGCTCCAAGATTTTCGGGGAAGAAGTGTAAGTGAGAGTCCAAGAAGTGCATTTTTAAAGACATGTTGCATCCCATAGCTTTATAAGAATGCAGAAGATCAGCCACTATGTCACCATAGTTTTCTGCTTTATGGTTTCCAAGAAAATGGCAACATAAACTTTTGAATGACTGCCAGGCTGTTTTCTCCAGTGGATTTAACAGTCCTTCAAAATGTTCGTCAGCCATTAATGACCGAACTTGTGGTCACAATGCCAGATTTAATAGGTCTGAGCATGTCCAAACATGAATGAACCTGCACAGTCTTGTTTTATGGTGCTTCAGCATGATATTACAAATAATTTCCTTAAATACAGCTTGGATAAAATAGCTACATATGAGGTAAAGGTTCCTATGGCAGGTCGAAGAAAACGCTAAAATCAGATTCTGAAAAGTAGCTTTCACAGAAAAACTATGCCTAATGGGAAAAATCTGACTACATATCTGAATTCAGGATGGAAAAATACACTAGATTCACTATTCAGATTTTTTGTGAAAAATACCTTGTCGACCAATGTCATTAATAAATAATACGTGCTACAGTTTTGAACCTTTTCAGGATCTTAATATTAATCTGTAATTCGATAAAAATGTTGAATTCGATATTACATTCATTTTTTTTAATATAACTTTAGATGTATTGCTTATCTGAGTCATTCTTATTATTACATTTATAGCTATTTAAAGGAGTGTTGAGAATTACAAGCCATCCGATCGGCGGCTCCACATATTATTGTTCATAGTTTATTTTTTACTCATGAAACATGCTTTAATAGCAAATATAAGAACCGGAGCGAAGATACCTTTAGTAGGAGGCACGAGGCAGTGTGAAAAATGGTAGATGTAAATAGACCGTTGAGTTGTTTAGTCGACATGCATCTTTAGTTTTGTGTTAATTGTTCAATAAATATATTTTAAAAATATTTGTTATTTGAGGAGCTTTTACATTGTCTAAACGAAGTAACTTTCCATTTTCCGTACATATACATATGTATAAGTATTTATATTTTTAATGTCCCCATCAACTCTTTCTATTACAATCGCGCATTAAGTTTTAGTACAAACAGCTGACACAAACATCCCAACCCTGCCAGTGGCCGCTACGATTCTGCGAACAAGAGCAGCGAGGAAATGACCTTAAGCCACTAGGGTCTAGGACATTTCGCCGTCGCCATTTCGCCGTCACCGTTTCGCCGTAGCCGTTTCACCGTCGCCATTTCGCCGTCTGCCATTTCGCCGTCGCCACTTCGCCGCCGACCATTTCGCCGTCAACTTGAAAGCGGAAAAAAGACCGTGCAGCCAAATAATTATACTTTAATTTATTTTTATATTTTAATGTAATGCAACCTTCACTTTATTTATTTGGGCATTAATTTGTTTGCTTATAAACTATCATCTTTGTTAACTTAATAATATAACTTAATAATATAATTGTACTCCGTTGCCGGAAGAAAATGCATAATAAGTTTAATAATTTCTATTGTGCTTAAACAGCAAGTATACAGTAATATTTAAATTATTGTAAAGTCACATATATACAGGGTGGTTCAAATTTATTTCGGAAAACTTTAGGAATACACAGAACACTTCAAAATAAAGCGGAAAACGTTAATCAACTTATATCGAAAACGTATAATAAGCGAGATGTAAGTTGTTGAAGTTGAGTTAAAAAATCTGGTGTGATACACTCACGCAACTTCCTTTTACAGTGATCTTATAATTAGCCAAAAATTTGATTTTTAATTTTTAAGCATTTGGTAAAATTTTTCAAAAATCACAAATTCTACAAAAACGGTATAAAATAGAGCGTTAGTTGACAGATAAATTTTCTCTAAAAGTTTAAGCTGAATTCAAAAATGTAATAATATACCGGATGTGGGTGTTCTATTTCAAATAGGAGTTAATTAAAAAATAGAAGAAAAAAGAAAAGAAATCCATTTCAGAAGTATTCAACTGGAAAATCACCTACCTCACATCAATACACAATAAAAATGTAAAGTTTGAAAAAAGATCAGATCACTAAAATCATCATAACGGCCATACTACCTTAAAGGGAATTTTCTAAACCAAATCATTATAATGACCACTGTTACGTTACTTTTGGAGCGACCCTCGTATTAGTAAATTTTCGCTAGTTGAATTTTCAGCTTTTGAGTATTTATTTATGGTTGGCTTTTGTCAATTTTTGCATGCTTTAAACTAGGTATAATTGGCTATGTCTTATTTTTAATTACTCTCCTATAATTATGAAGCACTTTCGTAAGCATCTCCCCGAATAACTACCCCTAGATTGCTAATTAAATTTATTTTCGCTTCATTTCTACATATATTACAGATTGGTAGTTAGGCAACCCTCTTCGCTCTTCTAACACTTTACAGTTATATTGCTGTTATCTGCGATGGCACTGGTGCATTCCATTAGTTTTTCTGGAGGTCATGCAGTTTTTGGAACATTGATAAGAGCAGACTTGGTGCTGCATTGCTGGAAATTTTCCTTGCTGTTCGACATTTAGCTGTGTTCTAGTGAAGTTGTACCTATTTGGGCTCGTTTGCTTCGTAAGCTTTGGTAGCTTTCTCGATTTGAAGAGGATTTTGTCGCATCGAAACCCCATGGACGTGTTGGTAATTTTTGGTGTTTTATATTACCCCGTTCGTATCGCCTGTTGGGCGGATTTAATGGTACCGTCTTCGCTGAGCACATGTCGAAATCCTGCAGGCTGCCTACGATCGTAAGGTTTGTGGTCGTTAACTGCTGCTCCTAGCACCTTCGTATAGCTGTGATTTTGTATTTCAGCCTGCTTGTGACCTGGCCATTGTTTATTGCTTGTTTGCTGCCATTGTGTCGTTGTGAATTGACTTTTCCCTCGTAACC
The DNA here is from genome assembly GCA_940337035.1 of Agriotes lineatus. Taxonomy (NCBI): domain Eukaryota; kingdom Metazoa; phylum Arthropoda; class Insecta; order Coleoptera; family Elateridae; genus Agriotes; species Agriotes lineatus. The sequence continues at coordinate 7,192 of CALNHX010012377.1, forward strand.
TGTGGACGAGCACATGTTATCTGGATCGACCCCAATGAGCTGTCGTAGTACAAACCTGCTGCGGAAGCTTCTGCTAGTCGCAGTCTCTCCCCCGCTGAACTCGTAGTTTGGGCGAGAACTTCTCCAGCTCCGTTTGGACCTTGCATTGGGCCCCTGCCTGAGAGATTAGCCCCAGCTGCTGTCGTAGCCTACGGAAGTCACCTCCTCCTGCTGGCCGCTTCACGCGCCAGAAACTCAAGCTGGCCATAGGCTAGTGCTCCTACGAGGTTACCAAGGTCAAAAGTTGTATCGTTAGCTGTATTTTGTATGTTCGTATTGGAAATTGTGATTTTTGCTGTGTTGCCCATTTTATAGACGCGTTTAGTAATGTTGAATAGCTGCGTTCGCTACGCTTTGAATGTAAATGATAGTACTCACCTGCTTAATTAATAATTCACTTTCATGCGCGTTTGACTTCGTTTATTGTTTTGCTTACTTGTTGCGCGATATCTGTCAAGTCGCTTCGGGGCTCGTTCGAACTACGTGCGTGTGGCTCCTTTCCAGCCCACGGGATTATTACGAATTTGAATTCATTATGTTGTTCGACGTTTTTGCTTCTTTAATTCGGGGCGTGAAGCGTTAGCAAGCATGCTGTTTATTTTTCAACAACTATTATATTATGTCTTTCCTCTAGGGCGTACGGAACTGCGTGAGATCTCACTCTATCTAGTATATCCCGCCAATTAGAAAAGTTGAAGCGTAATTATTCGGGTAAAAGCTAGCGTCGTGTGTCTTTTGCTAGCAACCGCTTATCGCTTGCGACGTCCTCACCCTCTTTTGGGATCTCTGCTTCACAGAGGGTTGCACTTTGAGTCAGATTTGATTGCTTTATTGGTTACGCGTGTAGATCTGCTTCACAGATTGCGTTATTCTAGCTTGATGATTGTGTTTGCAAAATTTATACTTTGACTATCTGGCTACGCGCTCAGGAAGTGAGTATTTGGTTATTCGTTATGCGGCAATTGTAATCTGTGATATAATTAGGGTACTTGTGTGTGCAATTTATATTGGTATATGTACGCAGCATTGATTTTAATGTGTTATATTTATTATTGTTTCATTGTATTGATCTTGGCATGTGATATTTGGGCATTTGGTTGCAAGCACTATAGAACCTCCTGTGTTAATAAAACTTGTTATCAGCTTGATTTTGGTGGTGTCATTTTTATTGCTTTTGTAAGCTGGGTGTATCCCACCCTTGGGGGAGGTTCGACCCAAGGATTTATTCTTCGTCAAGAACCTGGCGCCCTATTTAGAGTTTGGAAGTTTGGAACCCCGACCTCACGGCGAGTTAGCCGCCTTAGGCCGATATTTACCAGCTGACAAAATACCTAGTACAACTTTCGTCAACAGGTAAGGCCCACCCTTGCTCCTTTTATCGTTACACCACCATGTGCATGATAAAAGGACTAGCAAAAAGTAACAAGTATGCTCATTACCATCAACAACTAATCAGACGGTTTAATGCATATAAGAAGTGTAACTGTAATAACCTTTAACGCCCTCCTAATGGGAAATAAATGTGAATAATATTTTAAAACTATTAACAATTTCGAACATGTATCATTTAAAATATGTAAAACTTTGATTCCATGTTTTGCTTAGATATAGGTTTTTCTGATAATTATAACGTTTTCCCCACTTTGCAATCCCCAAATCCACTTGGGCCGCAAAATTTCCACATCTCGAATTCTCTTAAAAAATGCAATCGACAAATAGCAAGTCTCCAAACAGCGAATTTCACACAAATATTGATGTTAAGGTTTTTGTGATAATTATGACGTTTTCCCCATTTTACAACCCCCAAATCCACATGGGTCGCAAAATTCCAGATCCAAAATTCTCTTGAAATAAACAATTGACCAGCAGAAAGTCAGCGAATTTCACACAAATATTAAGTTTTTCTGATAATTATAACTTTTTTCCCATTTTGCAACAGTAGAAGGGCGGCACAGAAACAAGAGCACCTGTTAATCAAACGATTAATTCCGCGAATTTAATCCGCGATTCCGCGAATTAAATCCGCGGTTTGCTCTAATTAATTTCGCGGTTTGCTCTAATTATTCTTTACATGTGCTACTGATTAATCACATATGAAGTTTGATATGTAATTTACATATGTGCTACTGATTAAATTACGCGGCGGCCATTTTTAATTTGCTTCCGGAATTACGCGCCGAATGGATTAACGCGATTTCCATTGTCCCTACCTACTATATCCATTTCGGTTTTTCCTGTAGTATCAGTCAGGGCTGGCTTCTTTTGCTGTTTAGGTTTAGTTAGCAACACTTGAGCAACGTTAAGGCCTTTGATGTAATCAGCAAACTGTAGGCGTCCGGGTGGATTAATAGTTTTTCGAGGCCTCAGAGTGTCGTGAACTAAATCTACTATGTTAGACGTCCGTAAAATTTCACCCTTTACAGTAACGGTACCCTTGTGATCCCAGCTCACATCGTTTGAGGCACTCAAAATGCGTAGGAAAACTTCAGCTTTTTTCTGCCGTGCCTGGTTTGTGAAATGAAGGAATCTCTGTAAGACTTGGTTGTACTGCCCCCATTTATCGTGATCAGTTAATTTGCATTTCGTCATCAAGCTGTGATAATATATTTTTCTCCGTATTCTCGCTAGACTTAAGACGTTGGACAAATTCGGCGATACAATCAACATCTTCCGCTCTTGGTCCATTTTAGTCGAAAAGGAGCTCAGTCGTTTGTTCTGGTAGAGCCGTCGTGAATAAACTAACTTAAAATCACAAAACGATTTATAAAACGAATTGTGATAATTTTTTAAGTGAAATAATGTGAGATGGTGCATTTTTTATCGCTTATTGGATAAAAATGTCGTTTTTTGTATAATTTCAAGTGACATGATGACAGTTTTGTAAAATTTTAAGTGAAACAACATTTTTTCAACAAAATTGTGTGTTTTTATTCAAATTTATGTTACTTTGTGGCCCATTGCGTTTTTATTTTCGTCCGTTTGCATTTATACTGGAATTTTTAAAACTAAAATACAGTTTTGATCGATATAATGACACAATTTCAGACGCTTACTTGTAAAATAAAAACCAAACATGTCAATCTCGGTGTTACAAATTAAGAAGACTGTCGTTCCATCAAACCTGCACCGATTTGTTGGAAAACAAGATGCAGTTTTATACTTTTATGAAATTTGGTAGTACGAAATAGAAGAAATTATAACGATACGTTCAACTTGTGGATTCCGACAGTTGCCCTTTACAGCAAATATGAATACCGACGACGAGTTTTTATTTAAGTTTGTTGCGTAATAGTTCCATGAATTATTATCCGCCGCTTTTTAAAACTGGAGAAGTATTACGTCATACAAAATTGGTAAGATATACCTATGGGGTTGAATCTTGTTTGAAATTCATTAATTAAACAGGGCGCCGAAAACCCTCACGCAAGTGTAGATTGAACACGACCTGTTGGGATAAAATATAAAAATAAAAGTTTAAATTGATATTATAACGAAATTTGAGCATAATTTAAAACAGCACATAGCCCATTAGGTCATCGAGAAAAGTTTGCTTGAATTTTATAAAGGATCCAGCAGTTGTATGCCAAATCCCTTGTCCGCGATTGTCCGCGATACGACAGGCAACGACATGTTTGGCCAATTGATAAAAATACCATAATTAATTCCAGCAAAACTACTTACGGAATCAGTTTTTTTAAAATTCGTTTCAACCTTTTAAGTCCATAGACGATGTAATCCCATTCTTATAATTTAAATTTTTGAAAAAATAGTTTGTTTTAAATCTGGCAGCATGACGTCAGAGCAGAGAAAGTAGCTTTCCGTTATACACATAAAATTTGCAACGGCTTGGTAGCTCTGTGGATACGTTGTCTGGGTACTAGTCAAACAACTAGGGTTCAAATCCCCGGTCGGCCTAAGATTTTTTTTATATATAAACAGCCATTATGCGATGCAAGACAGTGACTTTATGATTAATTCCTTTAACCTCATCAACTACGTCCAATTAATTTTTTTAAAATTACAGAACTACCGGGTGGCCATAAACATCTGAGATCCCGGTAGCCATGGAATTAGCTACTTATAAATGTTGGTTAGCATTATACATATTTCAATTATAATAAGTATTGGTATGAAATGTAATAAAATGCAAATAAGAGGAAGGGAATGTGCCCCAGATTCTGCAGTTTAGCCTACAACTCGATTATAAAAACTTCCTGTTCTAACTTCAGTACTTATTGCAATTTGTAATAATTTTTGACAGATAGGAATTTTAGTTGTGATGACATTAATGCCATTTAGTTTAGTTGGATGCATCACTTTAATAAAGCGGTGTTGATTCCAAAGGTAATGTGACATCAGATATTTATGGCCACCCGGTATAATATTACAAAAGGATACGATCTGGCGACTAAATTTCAATCGAAAATAACATTTAAAATGTATTATAATATGCTTCCGACGCAAGTGACTATGGTTAATTCCTTAAAACCTCGAGCGCCTCGATATCTCTGGGGCAAGGACTCTGCCTACAAATACAAAAGTCGTCGGTTCAAATCCGACCAGCGGCCGTGACGAACAGCTTTTTTAAATTAAATAAATGCGAGCGAGAGAAAACAACAGCGAGAGAGAGACAGATGTCAACGAGGCGCGTAATCAAATTCAAAAATGGGCGCTAAATTAGAAAATTTGAAAATACGCTAGAGGTGTGCGCGCAGAAAAAACCAAGATGGCCGACACCCGGGAAGTTTAAATTCAAAAATTGGAACTTAGAAAAAAAATTATGCCCGCAATACTCTACGCAGAGTTAGGGACTTATTCTCGATACAATTTCAAGATAGCCCCATTCCAACAATTGCGACAATACAAACTTATGTGCAGAGATTCGAAATGACGGGAAGTGTAGCAGCTAAAGAAAGCAAAGGTAAATAACTAAGTTCATACAGTGTATGTGTTCATTGATACTATTTAAATTTATAATACTATAGGTATAGGTAATCGAGAAAGTCGAAATGATATTTAGAGGAAAGGGTTCTGGCATTAATACAACTAAATCCAAACCTAAGTGCAAGATCAGTAGCTCGTGAGTGCAATGTTAATCATGGATCGGTATTAAATACTTAAGTAGCATAAAAAGTTTTAATAATGAACACCCTTTCCTCGTTAGAGTAAATTGCATCCATTTTAAGCGACAAAATTACCCGAGTTGTCAACAGACAGCTTTTGTTTTTTAACAAGCGCTGCCACTCATATTTGGGAAGCGCGGCCGCCCACATTTGCGAATATCTAAATTTTAAAATTAATGCATTTTATGCACGGTTAGCATTATCCAATAAGTTTTAAATACTAAACGACGCGGAAAATTATTCTCTTTAATTTAGTACCACTACCATTTTTTTCCATAAAAATGGTGAGCAGGAATATGCATAACTATGACAAGCCGTGTAAATTGCCTATGTTCAGAGGTATGACCCACCACCCGGTATGCGTATAATAGCTATTTAAGTAACAAGTAATGTACGGACCTATTAACATTTGAGGTAGGCAAGTACAAGCCAAGGCAAAGCCGGGGCTTGTTACCTGCCGAAAATGTTAATAGACGATACATTCCGAGTTATCTTATTATATTTTTCCCGCTGCTTATCGAAATTTTCCTGGATTTTTGAAAAAATCGTTTGGTTTGTCACTTGTCACCAGGATTAATTTTCGTGAGTCGTGTTACCTGTGAGTGTTACATGTCACATAAACACTGGCATTTATAAACAAAACGTTTAAGTCTGCATCTTGCGTTGTTAATTTTAATATCCTAGGAACTTAATAACAATATTAAGTTCAGTTGTCAAGGGAAAGCAGCAAACAAATATAATCACCGACTTACACGTTTTGTTACTAATGCTGTATCACTGACTTATAGTCTGTTTTTTTGCTTTATGATTCAGAGCAGGCTTTGCATTTGCATTTTTGTAATAGTGTAGGTAGTTAGTGACAAAGGAAAAAACACTAGTTATGTCAAAAACCATTAGAACTGTCAATGTGTTATAGCTATTAACATATCTAGGAATGTTATGAGTATCATAACTGCCGCAGATGTTGTATTGAAATCCGAGCTCGCAGAGCGAGGATTTTAAAACATCTGAGGCTGTTATGATTCATAACATCCGTGATTTGTTCAATAGTTTATCGGTTGCTGTATGGTTATGGTTGCCATGTACGGTAATGGACTATTACCCTACAGATCAGTTATGATTTAGTTACCAGCCTACTTTTGTGTATGTAAACAAGGGATTAATATCCTGCAACCGATAAACTTATATGCACTATTATACTCAATAAGAGCTAAAATTACTGAACCATTGACATTAAATAAGGTATTGCTTTATTTTAAGTACGTTTATTTAAGCGTGATTGATATCTAACTGTACAGAAACGTCATAAAATTTCTAGACATCTATCTTTTATGTACTAATGTAGAAATAAATATATTATTAATAATTTGCTGATGATTTTTGTTTGTAGAACTGTGTTGTACAAGTTATTATTTATGCTACACATATAACAGGCATTTCAAAATAAAGAGATAATACAAAATACTCTGATAGAACCATTTTCAGAGATATAATTTACCAGAATTTAGGTGGATACACTTCAGGATAATCATCCAGAATCTGATTCAGAAGAGGAATGCAACTCATCTTCCGATTCTGTATCAGATTCGTCCAACCTAATAACAGGAGGTATATCATCCACACCAATTTAACAATGTGCTTTGCCCAGTCACTTTATATTAGTAGTTCACAGTGTTCAACGTTTTTTTCATATGTTTGCTGTACACAGTGATAGAGATTTAAGCCATAAATTAGCAATTATGTCTTTTGAGGGAGGCTGAGAATTGATGTCCTTATTATAATAGTTCTTACATAAACTCCATGCCAATTTAATTGGGTTGTATGGACAGTGGTATGGAGGTAATCTAAGAATTTCATGCCCATGTCGTTTTTTGTCAATTAGTATTGCTCTTGGTCAATATGTAAAGTAAAATTAAACCCCCATAATTGGGTGGTTTATCGATAAGAACCGAATTATATGGTGCATTATCCATAATTAACACACATTTTCCATCCAATTTGGCCAAAGCAGGGATTAACTGTTTTTCAACATTGACTAAAAATGTCACCATTGATACATTTATGATAGCCCCTGTCATTATTGTCCGAGTCCAACAGTAAGTCACATCCTGGTAAAGTTTCATCCAAAAACATGAATATACATTTTTCACTATAATTTCGAAATTGTAAATATTTCCTTTAAAAGGCAATCCGCCGAAATGATATGACTCTTCTCACACAATTTTCTTCCATTCACAATTTTGTATTTATATCTCATATTTGTTAATGTGTAGTATAATTTTAAACGACTCCCAGTATAATTCAGTTCCTCCCTTGCACATAGCAATAAATTATCGAAAGTAAAAAATTCCAAATTTTCTTCTTCCTTTTCTTTATTCATGTTATCATTCCGTTATTGCTGGAGTTGTGATTTTGCTTCGTTTCGTTTTTTGTGTTGCAATCGAAATCTAGCATTATAAGAAATTGTTAGAAATGTTATATCTGTTTAATTCTTAATACTTACATCGAAGATTTGACCAATTCTTCCAATGATGGCTGTTTTACTTAAGTTACCATTGATATCTTTTATATTAGTAGAACGGTGTTTTATAGCCTCTTTGGTTTTACTATTACCTAATATTGCTTTTTCGTGGCATTTTATTAAGATTTGCTGAAGTGTCAACTTGGCAATCCCGGCGATCTGGATTTTGACATTAGTTATATTTTGTAACTAAACTGTTGTACACTGCTAAAATAATATAAATGCAAAGCCTGCTCTAAATCATAAAGCAAAAAAATAGACTATACATGATCAACAGCGAGAAAATGCAGTTTGTGCAAAATTTACAGTGATAACGGGATCTTTTATTTTCGCAATATTTACAATGTCTGGGTGATCTGGAAAAACCGGTAGAAGGGAAGGTTAACATTGATTTAGATTTGTTTTTAAATTTAAATCTAAAATATTTTTATTACTAGATTTATTTTCTTAATCCTCGTGATCTAAAAATATTGGTTCGTTATATTTTATTTAATTAATAAAATTTTAAAAAATTACTAAATTTCCTTTTCTATTAAATTTACGTAAATTAAAATTGTTTATACAAATTGGCATTAGTTATTTAGCATTAGGGACGCTTATTTAAGTATAGTTCGATTTGGGATGCATTAACACGTTTTAAATGAATTTTTATCTAATTGATTTGCTATATATTTTCTAGTATTGAATTATGTATTGATAATTTAAATATTGGAGCATCTAAATTTGTATTGTTTAATATTTTAGGGCTTTGTAGTTATTAGTTTATTTGTATATTAGATATAAGGGGGTAAATTTTGTGGCAAAAAGGCACAAGGGTATCAGTCGACTTATCTCATTGTTTATTTTATTGATGCCCCGTGTCCAGAGCAATATCGGGCATCTAAATACAAGAAGATATAAGTCCACATACCATAACCGCATTGTTACAGCAAGTTTTCTAAATGGGATATGTAGACCTATTCACTGAAAATTCACTAAAAATTTATAAAAAACAAATTTAGTCAATGGCAAATGAATACATGTGTACTAACACCATGAGTCAAAGCTTTTCGTAAAGTTATCTGCAACTCCAGAACAGCATATGTTAACTCATACTTTTTTGCCATTTCGGAACTTTCCGTTTTTGTTGGAAACAAACAACTTATGTACACTTATAACTACTACAAGTGCATTTCCATGCAGGTGCAATAACGTGTTTTAGCGGTCCAGTTTTCCAGTGCTATTGTTAATTATTATAGTGTAGTTTAACGAACAAGTGCCAAAATGAACACACGCTCTCGTGCGTACAAAGTTTTGCAGAAGTGCAGTAACAAAAACTTCACCGGTAAGTTTACACATAACCTCACATTATTCGAACTAGAAACCACATATTCTTGTTTAGTTTATGTCTACATATGCTGTTTTGTTATAGTAATTATTTATCAGAAGATACATATTCCGGGAAATTGCAAAACGCTATATGTCAGTCAAATGTACAGTGACGCCTATAATTGGTCTAACGGCTGTTGGCGGGTGCGGAATAAAATAAAATAAAAATACCCTTTTGCTATTTTATAAAATGAATAAAAAGAAATGCGATAAGGTATAAGTTCCGTATTTATCTATTTTCTAGTAGAAATAGTTTTAGAATCAATAGCAAACCAAGCGGTAGTCAATAAATCGACTTCTTTTGATTACCAGCGAAAAAAATTAAATTAATGTTGTTCTCAAATCTCCAGCAAAATAGTTTTTTGATGTTTCTGTAAAATGATCATTTTTTACCCTTTTTCCTTTTCACCACAGAATTAATATTTAAATATTTACTTAATTTTAATTTTCTGTTCACACATAAAATTTAATGAGAGTTATATTTAGATTACTGTATTTCTTTAGAAATGTTTCATAAATGTGTAGTTTTATTTCTTGTAAGTATAAATTACTTTGTTTATATCAAAACTGATAGAATATTGTTAGTCATCTTTAGTTTTTAGAATGTTAGTGGAGTTATATGTATTATGCGGGTTCCCCTTTAGCGGAGTGCACGTAGTACATGAATTGGATATCTTCACTAGAATTTTCATACTGTAAATATTTTCCAAGGAAATTAGTTTTAGCTGCAACAATATGTTTTTGTTTACAGATGATTTTACGCCCACTAGCTAATTTATATTTATAACCAAAATTTTTTAACCCGGGATTAGTCGCTAGGTTTCGTTTCGCGTCGTTGGTCGCGCGTGAGCGTTTCTCTCACAGCTGACATTTTGAATGTATACGTGTGGTTTTTTTCATATTTGGCAATTATTACTTTATAATCATAATGTGGAAATATCTGTTAACGTCATACCTTAAAATTAAAATAAAAAATTATTCATTGAATATACAAAACTTTATTTTTTACACCATGTGTAAATACAACTGAAATCGTTAAATTCAATTCCAAAAAAGATATATTTTTTTTTTTTTTTTTTCAATAAGGACTATTAAAACTGGTCAACATGACCAACCATTAATTTTAGTCTGTCAAATCTTAAAGCTAAGTACTTATGTTCTAAAGTCCATCCAATGACTTCTTTTAGTTGTCTTTGATGACCAAAAGGTACTAATCACAGTCACTCGCGCACAATGCTCTGCTTTTATACATGCACTGCACTTAAACAAGTTCAAAAGGTTTGGTCCTCTTCAGTCTTCGGACAAGGGTTTGGTTGTCCAGCAGCTGAAGAGCTTCTGCGTTTGTGTGCTGAAGAAGCCTGGCCTCGTGCTTGCCAGCATACCTCTTGATTTCTTGGGCCACCATTGGGATGCCAAGATCCCGATGTAGAACGCAATTTCGGACGTACCACGGAGCATTTACCAAATTCCGCAAAACTTTGTTTTGAAAGGTTTGAATCCTTGCAATGTTGGTCTTTCTGGTACACCCCCAGAGTTGTATACCGTACAGCCAAATAGGTTTGATAATTTGATTATAGATTAATACTTTGTTTTGAATAGATAATTGTTAATTTCTTCCCAGAAGCCAGTAGTATTTTCTGTATTTAAGGCGCAGTTCTGCCATTTTCTTCTTCACATGTACCTTCCATCTGAGCTTGGCGTCCAGGGTCATACCAAGATACTTAGCGTTATTTTGATATGGTACTACAGTACCATTGATATTTAGAGTCATTGGGCCAGTTAATATCTTGTTGGTGAAATTAACATAAACAGATTTCAGCTCGTTTAACTTAATTTTCCAAGTTTTTGTCCACCTACATATTTCATTAGTTGCTTCTTGCAACTTATTAGAGGAACTGTCCAAATTATGTCCTACCGCAAGCAAGGCAGTATCGTCTGCGAAAGTTGCTGTTGTTATATTCTCGATCTCTGGTAGGTCATTTGTGTACAGTAAATATAAAATTGGCCCCAAAACACTACCTTGAGGCACCCCCGCATTTATTTCTTTCAGCACTGAATATTCGTCTTCTTGTTTAATTCGGAATAATCGGTTAGATAAGTATGAGGCTAAGACTTCGACATATTGTTTCGGTAGCATTTTGTTTAGTTTATAGATTAGTCCTTCATGCCACACCCTGTCGAAAGCTTGTGCAACATCAAGGAAGACCGCCGAGCAAACCTGTTTTTCTTCTAATGACCGTTCGATGACGTCGGTTATTCGATGTACCTGATCGATAGTAGAGTGCTTCTGTCTAAAGCCGAATTGGTAGTTAGGAATCAAGTTGTTCTTTTCTATTAGCGGTCTTAGTCTTTTTAGTAACAATTTCTCAAAAAGCTTTGAGATAATGGGAAGTAGGGAAATAGGTCTATACGATTTTGCGTCATTTGGTGGCTTACCGGGTTTAGGTAACATAATAACTTCTGCCACTTTCCAAATAGCAGGAACGTGCTTTAGTCGAAATGCTGCATTAAAGAGGTACGTTAGCATGACTATACCTTTTTTCGGCAACTGTTTCAATATTTCTCCAGTGATTAGATCAAAACCGGGAGATTTTTTAGGATTCATATTGGTTTTAATTTCATTCGCCACTTCTTTCGGAGTAACTGCTGTGATATTTTTAGATTCTAGATTCGCTGCATCTTCCAATATTAGATCTGTTTGAATCTGATTAGGTTTAAAAATCTCAGCTAGATGATCAGCAAACAATTCTGCTTTTTGTTTATTATCACGTGCCCATGTGCCATCTTGCTTTCTGATTGGTGGCATTGACTTTATAGGTCTATTAATTCTTTTTGTGGTTTTCCATAAAGCATAATCATTTTCTTCGTTCGCGGTTAAGTTTTGCAGGAATTTATTGATCGAATCTTCTTTTAGTTTCTGGATCTCTCTTTTTAGCCTTTGACTTTTGTGGTTTAGGATAGTTTTGTCTGTGGGGTCCCTTGTTTGCTGCCATTTTCTTCTGGTTTTTCTTTTATCTTTAACCAGTTCTCTAATTTCCACGGGGTAATTATTTCCTTTGGTTATGCGACTGATTTGTTTGGTGTTATTTGTCGCAGCTGCCTGGATGATACTATTGAATCTCTCCGCTTGGTCTTCTAACTCTTCTGTGGTTTTAAGCCCAACCCTCAGATTAATGTTCTTCTGAAGATCAGTCCTAAAACCACACCAGTTGGTGGTTCTGTTAACTAATCTAGGAATAGTTTCTTTCTTGATAATTTTTTCGCTGAACGTAAGGATGACTGCCGAGTGATCCGAATCAAGATCAAAGCTTTCTTGTATATCTATAAAATTTGATGATACTTTTCTTGTTATAAAAAAATCCAATAAGTCTGGTTTTTTGTTTCTATCTGTAGGCCAATATGTAGGTTTAGCAGTAGAATGAAAATTACACCCCGTTTCCCTTACCGCTTCTCTCAGTTCACTACCTTTGGCCGTGGTTAGGCGGGAACCCCAATCTACATGTTTAGAGTTGAAATCTCCTCCCATGATAAATCTCTCTCCTATGTGTTTTATAAGTGCTTTATATTCCGGTTTCTTTAGATTGTATTTAGGTGGACAATACGCTGATCCTATTCTTATCTTTTGTTTAGTTGATTGAATGCATATCACTGCAAGTTGGATTTGATCAGTTTGAAGAGAACATTCTTCATAGTGACTAATGTTATTTTTTATTATAATTGCACTACCTCCTTTTGCTTGGTTCCTGGGATGTATAGCTTGATAACTTTGGTAACCCCGAAAATTAAGATAAGTTTGAGATGTACTGTGTGTTTCAGTAATTAGACAAATATCAATATTTTGGCTGTAGAGAAATATTTCTATTTCATGTTTGTGGTTGAGAATGCCATTAGCATTCCAAAGGGCTATTCTTAGGTCTACGAAATCCATTGGGTACTTCTTTTTGTCATAGCACCAGTGCTTTTAGCTTCTAGTATATCTAGTCTGGCAGCAAACTGTTTAAGTGTTTCCATCATCTGATTCATCATTTGTTGCATGGTGGTGTATTCCTCCGGTTTTGTTGGATGTTGGGATTCTGTGGATTGTGTTATCTTAGCATAAGAGACTTCCCCAGTAACCTTTTTGGAGTTAATAGTTCTAGGTTGTGATTTATTTTGCGTTTCCATATTCCTTCTCTTTTGTAGTTCTTTTGCTATTACGCAGCCTCTATAATTTGCAGGGTGTGCTTGTGCACAATTCGAGCACTTCGCTGGCACGGATTTGGGTTTAGTACAATCACTTGTCAGATGATTGCCCGCACATTTAACACAGACCGGGTTCCTTTTACAGTATTTTTGAGTATGTGCAAATCTTTGACATATTTTGCATTGAGGGATTAGTTTATTTGTTCTTAGTGCCTCAATTTTAACTTTCATATTGGACAAGTATTGGATATTGAAGATTTTTTTAATATCCTCTGATTTATCAAAGGTTGCTATAAACAACGGAAGTTTAACGTATACATTTTTGTCGTTTTCTTTGGTCTTCTTCAATTTATTTTCAACACTGATTACTTTAAAACCTCCTTCTTCTAGCTCTTTTCTAATATCCTTTATGTCGCAGGTTGGATGCAAGTTCCTGACCATCACTCTTATTGGTCTCTCCTGCTTGTTTTCGTAGGTATGCCATTCTTTTTTGGCTTCATTCATAAATTTGGTTAATTCACGATATTCTGTCTCATTGTTGACATTAATCTTTAGTTGATTATTACTCATCATAGTGACATTAAAATTTAATTTTTTTGATTGAAGATTTTGTTTAATCTCCTGGTAGTTTTTTACATTACTCACTACTACTGGAGGTGGCTTGCGTACTTTGGTTGCAACCGTCTCATTTTTTATCGGGCTGACCTTTGTTTGTTCTGGTGATGATGTAGCCTTGCGTTTTTTATTTTTGGGTAACAGCCACTCTGTTTCTCGATTAACAATTTCTTCCTCTTCGTCCGAGTTGGCTGGACTGTAAGATTTCTTCTCTAAATGTTCTGTTGTTAATCTACATTTTAAGACCTGGATCTCGTCCAAGGCTAGTTTCAGCTGTTGTTCCAAATATAAAATCCTTTTTTGCTCTGCTGTGATACTGAGTATATCGGTACTGGGATTACTTATTACCTGACCTTGCACACTTGCGGCGCAATCCTGACTAGACATTTTGCACGACAACCCAGACGACCGCCGCGCCGGCCGCGGCCGTCCGATATCACCTCGCGCTGAATGATACCGTTTGTTCACGGAACTAGTTCACTGAAGAGAGCTCTAAATCACGTCTATATCGTTCGACACCTCGAGCACTAATGAGATATAATGTAAACTGTGCTTCGATCTCTAGTTTGTATCCGACTCATCCGAAACTTGTAAACAATTAGGGCAGGTATATGTGGTATGTTCCGTGCAAATGGCTCGTTGGCAAGATCGCAAAATCAAAAATGTATAGATCAAATACGAAAATATAAAAGTAAACGTGGTTAGTCGCGTAATGAGCGATTTGCTCACACTAGCGCACGCACCTACCAAACTACTTGTCACAATTGCACTGTACCTTGTTTTTTTCATGAAATAATACCACTAGCCGGTGCTTGACGAATAGGGTGGGGATTAAAAAAATTGGCGTGGCCGTACCTGTCATTGTACTAAAATGGCGAATTAATTTGTAAAAACGTGAGGGAATCGCTCATGTAGCGACCAATGCCGGGTTAATATAGTGTTATTATATACATATAGTGTTGTTCTCTCCCCCCTTAAATTCACAATCTTTTTTCATATTATCCAAAAGTTCGCTCAAAGTAAAATACTGGTTTCGAGAATTATACTGCCAAATTAGTTGTTGCATATCTTGCCTAAACAAGTCATTCCTAGATATCTGCTTTAGATCGCTTAAAATATTTCACTTAGTCCAGTTTTCGTCATAAAATAATTCCTAATGAAAACCTCCCCACCTGAAACGTAATTATCTCTGATCAAGTAAATAAGCTATCTTAAATACTAGACATACCCCAACAATTTCTATTAAATTCGTAAAAATGTCTTGATGCTGTGGATTTGGATTAATCCGCCTAAAACGTTTGTTGTTTCCTAAATTTCTAACTTTTTAAATTGTGTAATAGTCTTTTGGCATGACTTATTATGTTTGTACAAAATCCAATTTTGCTGTTGACACAGTGACAGTTCTTCACAGCAATTCCCATCACCAATATCACCAGAATCGGGCGGCCGGCAATTTCACAGCGTTTTCGGGTGAGATACGGGCATCTGCACGTTCAGATAAAGAAACGACGTTTCTGAGCTATTAAAATTTTCTTTTAGAATAGAATTAAATACCCTATTATTGATATTGCAAAATATTGTAATGTCACATTATTAATAGATTAGGCACTTAAAAATGAAAGATTTTGGCGGTATTTTAGTCCATCCAGGTGAACCTGTCCTTTACGATTTACTTCACTTATTTTAGTTTGTATATCTTCATGATTTGAGTATTTCAGAAGAGTTTATAATACTCAATAATCAATAACTATAATAAGTATAACTGATGCCAAATCAAGATTCAGCTTATGAAAAAGAAGAAGGTTGGGATAAATTTATTTTTGTTTTTTTTTATTTTTAGAAAAAGTTGGATTTGAATGTAGTAATTTTTAGATTATAATTGTGATTATGGTTCTAAGATATGCACAAACGAAATTGCACACAATAGCAGGTGAAGGTCGAATCGGCGGGCGTTATAAATGAGAGGTCAAGATCAAGGCACAGTGATATTTGAACACGTCGGCTGAGTCTGTTTGGCGTGCAAAGACCAACGCGAAGGGATTGAGAGGCAGGACGAAACCAGAGGCGTATCGAGCGGAAAAACAATGTGTGACAAAAATAGTGTAAGGAGAATAAGTTCTTAAAAGGAAAAGAGAAGGGGGAACAGAGAAGAAGATAACAGTAGAGAAGAAGGTATCTTTAGAAAAAGTAAAGTGACAAATAAAATACCCCCAAATAAGAAGTAAACCATAGCTCAATCTAAAAACATGTAACAGTGGAAATGGATAAATAAAAAAGATGATAGAGAACCTAACTGGAATAGTTAACAGGGGCTTTAATGAATACAACAAGGAAATACATCAGAAACTAAAATAAGAGGGGGCGATATTTGAGGAAACAATTAAAACCGAATTGTAGATATGATATAACAAACAGATTCGAAGGGAGAAATGAAACTAAAGAAGGAAATGCCGGACGAGGTAGGCCGCCTGGAACGAAAGATCGAATATATTACAACTATTACGAACAAGGAAGAATAAATACTAACTGATAAACAAACAAATAATGGAAAGATGGACAGGGCCTTTCCAAGAATTAGTGTCTGTAAAAAATTATTTAAGAGAAAAGAAAAAACTACATACAGAAGAAAGCGTGATTGAAGGAGAGCCGGGTCCAATAAAAGAAAAAGAAATGATGAAGGTGATCAAGAGGCTGAAAAACGGAATAGCCCCAGGGCATGATAAATTAACTTCCGATATGCTAACGAACATGGGAGCAACAGGAACACAGTTTTTCTTGGACATCTGTAACATGATATGGGAAGAGGGAAATGTACCAGAAATAGGAGTTATCGTACTAATATATAAAAGGGGTAATGCACGGACTGTAACAATAACAACTTCACAGAAAGAACATAATTGAGTCCAGCAGTGAAAACATACGAACGAATACTAGAAAGAAGAGTACTTAATAAGGTTCATAGATCCAACACTTGAAGAATCGCAAAACGCTTTCAGAAAAAAGACGACCATGTTTTCTCAAACAAATTATCCAAAGAACCCGGTTATGCCGATCAAAAGCATTCTTTGCATTTATAGACCTAGAAAGCGCATTCGGCGGAGTTAAAAGACAAATACTATGGAGAAGGTTGACAATAGAGGAGTTGACAGTAAACAGCCATTAAAAGCCTGTACAGACAGATTATCAACTATGGGATCAGAGAGGACAGAGAGGGGTTAATAAATCCAATAGTTTTCAATCTATTCATAGACGAAATAATAGGAAAATGTAAGATAATTTTAAAGAAACTACATGTAAAAACCGGAAAATTAGAACCAGTAGAAATACTTGCATGCGTATTTGCAGATAGTCTTGTAATTACAACCAGCAGTAAACGGGGACTACAAAATTACTCAGACACTTGGAACAACACCCTAATAAAATTTGGTATAAAAATTAATACGAAAAAGACACATGTTATGATAATAACGAAACGAAAAGAAGACACAATGAACATTGAAATAGGTGAAGAAGCAATCAAAAAGGTATCACGAAATAAATATCTTGGGATGACAATAAAAGGCAATAGAAAACAAGGCCAGTATATAAATGACAAAAATGGAAAAACAATGAAAACACACAACATAATAGGACAAGCAGATATATGGGAGAAGGAGCTATCAATGAAGACGAAAATTACAGAGTTCAAGGCAATATACAGACCAATACTAACTTATGGCAGAGCATCATGGGTGTTCACAAGTAACATGGAAAACCAATTATAAGCAATAGAGATGAAATATCTCAAAGTAGTGAAAGGAATAATAAGAAGAGAGAGCGACTAAGAGAATATGAGAAGCAGGAATAAAAGAAAACACGAGAACGTGAAAGGCGAGGAGAAACATAAGACAAGATAATACATAGAAGAAGACAAACAGAAAACGATACAAGAAGAATCACCAAAGACAGAAAGCAATGGAATCGGTTTGGACATAAAATACAATAATATACAAATTAACCCCTACACCGAAAGGTTAACAAGGAGAACTGATAGTATATATATTATTTATTTAATGTTATCGCTATAAAATGACCTATTTTAATATTTATTTAATTGTTACACAGAGTTTTTAAATATCTCTATAGTAAGAAAATGTTATTTGCTTTTAAATATATCTGGTTTTTAAGCAAGTAATTAAATTATATAATTATTAGTAAAAGGTAATTTTTAACTTTTTGGGTTTTAATATTAAACAGTTGATGTGATGAGCTTTTGATTGTAATCTTAAAATCACGAATTTCTTATAATTAGAATAGTTAATATTTGGAATAATCTTATACTTGATTTTCATATTATGATTATTTATATTTGTTGCAGGTCTTATAATAAAATTTAATTTTAACATTTTCTGTGAGTGCAGGCGGCCGGACCGGGTTTGATTTCCGGCGACTACACCGACATTTCAACAATCGTACGCTCTCCGGCTACCACGCCAACACCTGTGTTAGTCTTTAACCCACAATAAAGGAACGCTTCCTCACTTTTGGCAAGGCTAGACACCTA